>APFE030435016.1:151900-194878 GCA_000404065.3 Pinus taeda | reverse complement strand
TCAGAGGATTCACCAAAACATTTTCACAAAACTTACTCTGCCTCCTATGAAATTTTACACCACTGTGTGTAAATATTTCATTTACATTCATTGCTATGTGAAAACAAAACTTACAGGGATTTACAGATTTACCTTTTCACTGTTGTGTGAAACTATTCATGGTTTTGAAACAAAACTATCCATTGGTTTTCTTCATTTACTTTCTCTTTCTACTCCTGCACTGCTGTGCAATTTTTACTTCTTACATTACAAACAAAAATTACTCTGCTGCATAAAAAACATTTTTCATTACAAACTCAAAAATATTCATGCACATATGTGCGTCCCCTGCAATACAAAATTTTACTCTGTTCTTTTACGGGTGCTGCGAACCCTCTGTTTCATTTCCTTTTACAAGCTGTATGTTTTTTTCAATCGCTGCCGCGAACTGAACTTTACCTCCCCGTGTGCTTTCATGTATATCAAAATGGAGTCAACGCCTTTTTTTTAAAACATATGACACAAAAAAAATAATAAAAAAAACTTTCGACATACTTCGCCCATGTTTCCTATTAATTTCGCCGTATGAAATATTAAAGGAATTACCAAACAAAATGTCAGCGATTTAGCATAAGGGATGGGTAATAACGTATGGTCCACACTATATTAAATTTTAAATCAGGCCCGTATGTACTTTCCCATGATCGGACGACGGAGAGACTCAGCGTTAATCCAACGGCGGAGCTTTCATATCGGAACACTTTTCTGACTGCACTTTAAACCATCGTGCAACTTGGTAAATCAACGGACGTAAATGCAGGAGGTAAACGGACGGGTGAAAACGATATCGGAAGGGGTGAGTTGACCACAAGTTACCTTCCGAAAAGTGCTTGAGGTTTACGTCACGGTTGGACAGTTGTCAGCATCGGAGCACCATGTCCGGAAACCACTTCAGGCCGAAAAGTGGTGCGATATCTTCCTGGCGGTTTAGATTTGCAGCTGGGTGGTTTTCTCCGTGCGTTGACTGCTGACCGCGCGGTGAAATTATAATTTTAACATCTTTAATTTCAACATCTTTAAGAAGCTGGAACCATCTAGAAGCTTTTAGTGACCATTAATAAGATGAGCTGTAAACTAAATTGCAAAATGCTATAACAATTCCATAACATAACGTTATGTATCTCAGACTCGATGTGAGGACAAGTCAACAAAATATATGAAAAGGCAGAACTACGAATTTCACCGGTTCATTTCAAACTTTTCATGTGAATAGCATACAGATTTGCATATGCTCTGTTTACCTGAGCTTAAATAACAAATCACATGCATCTGTGAATTCCGGATAGCAATGTAGAAGCACAATTTTGATGAAAAATAAATGGAATCGTTGCCAAAAAAGATCAGCACTATTACCAAAACAGAGTATATCTTTAGTTCTTGTTGCAAGCTCGTTCCATGTAAAATCTATTTGGATTTCCACCATGATTAAGCATTTCAATAAGAAATTACTAACAGCCAACATTAACCTTCATCATATTAAAAGCGTTTGTGGAATAACAATTAATTTACTAGGTATTTTCTTACTGTACTCTGAATTACACACTCAGTACGGAGCTTAGTGTGCAACAATTTCGCTTACAGTAGTAAAAGATACGTCAAATATACCAAGTCTGTAATTGCTCATGTATTTTCATCTCTGTGAAGTGCCACAACGGTTTCCAAGGGGTGAGTACAAGGACAAAATTTATGCTTCTCCTCCCAACCAGAGACAACCTGTCTGCATACTCTATAGAGAGTTGTCACACCCAAGTTTGACAGTCTCTTTGATTACATAGCCAGACTCTACAGAGAGTTGTCACACCCAAGTTTGATAGTCTCTTTGATTACATAGTCAGAAAATACCAGGGATTCCAAAGGTCTTGCACACCTTCACCCTTCTCGCTTAAAGAAAATCCAGGCTAGTCTAGGGTTTCCACAGGTAAGACACCGCCACCCACTAGCCAGACAATATTACAAAATGTGTTAACTTGAATTGCAAGCAGGTCCTATAAGGCGTCCATGTGAATATGACAATTATAAGTATGATAAATGTTAAGATAACATGAGATCTTTTCTAACTGACACTTTGAAGTAGCAGATGCCATGGCTGTTGTTGGCCTTGATAAGAGGACAAAATTCTTCTTGTGTTCAAAAGTTGATTAAAACATTAGTGTGGCCTCAGAAGAGATGATGATATTAAATAGTGTTGTTAATATGGGTCAAAGATTGAACTCTAATATTTTCTTTGGCATGATGATGATGATTATGAATACTGTTAATACATATGCATTGCTAATTTGAAAAAAAATTTATGCAGGTGATAATTGGTGCCCTTGTTTATGATACGTGGTTGATGATGATCTTAATGATGTGTGAAAATTGCAGGATTACATACTTGGCATGACATGGTAAGATGGAAACTTGCATATGTATTAATTTATGTTGTGCACTAACATCGGAGTGTATGAGGCAGCACATAGTAGGACACAATGCTAATGAAAGGAAACATGTATCGTGGAGTGGTGTAGCACAATATGGGCCAACCCATCAACAAGGAAGAGGGACAACTCATCGACTTGAGATGCGCGGCATATATTATGCCTGGCATATGTCCCCCAACCTATATATATATATAAAAGTCAAGGTTGGGAGTCTCTAAGGAAGAGTTGAGGATCTAAGAGGACTCATCTGAACCTTAGAATAAGAATTGATCATTAAAATGAATAAAGGACTAATAATAATAATAATAATAATAATCTCATTCTTCTGACAATACAAGAGGAGTTTGATTACCAGTAATAGCCCATCCCGTTGCGGTAGGGTTGTTATAGGCAGATCCCCTCCCAATACTATATTAAATATTGCAAGCATTGTACTAAATATTACAAGTCTAGATTTATCTTAACTCTTGATTGATAAATCGTCGAGATAGATAAAGTATCTTAAGATGTAAGAGATTTAATCTCTCATAAAGTTAAAATGAAACTAAGAGAATTTGAATTTTTAAAAATACTTTTTTTTTTTCCATGTATATAGACTATACAAAACATTTACATTTCCCACACTATCCTACAAAACACCATGCAAAAATCATCTATGCATCATTGAATATGAATTTTTTAGATCATAAGAACACATAGTCAATCAACGATTTTACATAGCATATATTATTATGTAACAAATTGATTAATGATAATCATATAAATCCCACTTTTGTACACATGATATTTTAATGCCATATAAATTTATGTATATGGGGTTTGTTAGAGGATTGAAAATCGTGAGAGAAGTGGAGCAAAATGTTCTTCTCAATATTATCAAATAGTTAAATAAGATCACATAGGAGACATCACCAATAAATGACTGCACTGTAACTCAACTGAACTGGACTAAATTCTAATTGACTGTGTCACTTGGATGGACAGTTATGACACCTGGTAGGTGGTTGGAATTAATTTCTCCAACACTCCCCCTTAATTACAACCACAAAAATTTAAACTAAGATGCCTATTGGTCTAAGTCTCAGTTAGGCTTACAAAAAAAAAAAAAAAAATTGACATAGTTGAATTTTCTTTTCTTTTTCCTTTCTTCTATATCCTGTATCCTCTAAACTGCTTCAGCGTTGTGTTTTTGTTGTAGGCTTCAAATTCCAAATTCTTCATTTACTAGTGCAACTCTTTCATTATTCCAGGCTACTTAAGCATGTCCTCGACTTCTTCAAAAATCGTTTTGTATGTTGACTACTACCACATGTCATCTTCTATTGTGTGCTTTTCATCATCAATATTTTGCTTCAACATAAGTCTATAATAAAAGTTTATCTCTTCAGGACTCTACTTCATGAAACTATCATCAACATTTTCATCATCCATGTTGTCTTTAACATTTATTTCTGTAGCTTCAATGTAGAATTTAGCAAGGCATGGTGTTGCAAGCCATGCTTCAAGGAACTTGAACTCTGCTTCATAATCATCTTGATTACTTGCACACTAGAAATCAATGTTAAGTTCAAAAACATCTGCAGAATCACATTGGTTTGGTTCCTTCCGCTCTGCAATGAGATCTTTCTCCTGTTATGCTTCCTTCTCTGCCTCTATCACTTCCACTTCTTTACTAACCTCAGTTGCTTTGAAGAGGTTGTCTACCACTTTGTTTTCAGACTCAAGTGGACTCCTATCACCAAATAGAAGCTCATCAATAACATGTTTCTGTTGCATCATATGCAACCATTCATTATTAGCTAACCATTCCTCATCAAATCTAACATCAACAATCTTAATTGTTGGATTCACCATACTATTGGTCGCTCCAACGGCAGTTTCACTGTCATTGGTAAGCTTGGTTGTTGGATTCACCAGATCTTCATCTACTTGTGGCTGAGCAAAGTGGGATTCACCAAACTTTTTATTTTCAACTTGATTACTCCCCCTTTCTCCAAAATTCCTATCAAGAGTGTCCCAAGCCTCCTTGGCTATCTTTGCATCTGCAATGAGGGGAAGAATGCTATCATCTACACATTATTTTATGCATTTATAGGCGAAGACATTCATTTTCCTTTTGTCTTCCTGTTCTTTCAAATAAACCTCAAACAAAATTGATTGTTGCTTCGACTTTCTCTTCCTCTTGGATTTTCCCATTTATTAAGTGTTGGATGATTATGGCTCAACAAACAAATCAACCTATAAGCATAACAATTGTCTGCAATAAAAATGTCTCATAGTGACTTTTCTCTTACTTAATTTCCACAAAATAAATGAATCTACAAATTCTCTTAAAAAAATTAATATTTTCACAAAATCCTTCAAGAAACTTTTTAATTTAATAAACCAAAATTTCTTTTAAATAAAACCCTACAACAAACAATGGCCACACAAATTTGAACCACAATATGATTGACCCTTTTTTCTTTTTAAAGAAATAATTCTTCAAAAAAACACAACTTTTAAAAAGAATTTGGCTAGCCTTCACAAACCTTTTTAATTTAATAAATCAAAATTTCTTTTAAATTAAACCCAACTCCAAACATTATAATAGCCACACGAATTTGAACCACAATATGAATGACCTTTTTTTTTAAGTAGTTCTTTAAAAAAAACAAATTTTAAAAGGAATTTGGCTCCCCTTTCACTAATAGCTTTTTAAATAAGCCTTTTTGAGAAAGTAGCGGAAGCCCTCTATTAAATGAATGACCTCTTTTTAATTAAATATGAAGCCCTTTTTAATAAAAAGCAATGGTTTTTTAAATAAAAACAAGGCCCTTTTTAAATAAAAAGGAAACTTTCAAGGAAGAAAGGGGGGACGTTTGTGACGATGCGTAGCTATGACTCGTATTTTGACCAGTCAGTTGGTCATCTGCACCAACGTTGGTTTACCTTTTTTCCATATTTTATTTTTCACTCCCATAATGCACTTTTCGCGAGGATGAGGTTGAATTACTATTTTGGAAATAGACATTGTTAGTGCTCGCCTATATTCCGCTCCATCAGTTGTATAATCGATTCTTATTTAACAAATAGGAAAAGTCAAGAGGCGGAGAAAGTCGAAGCAATAAGTGTTGTTTGAGATTTATTTGAAAAATTAGAAGACAAAAGGAAAAAGAATGTCTTCACTTTGAAATGTATAAAAAAATGGGTAGATGATAACATACATTTTTTCCTTTATTATAGATGCAAAGACAACCAAGCAGGCTTGGGACACTCTTGATAGGAATTTTGGTGAAAGGGAGAGTAATCAACTTGAAAATGAAGAGTTTGGTGAAACCCACTTGCTTAGCGATGCGAATGAAGCTTTGGTGAATCCAACAACAAAGCTTGTTGATGACAGTGAAGTTGTCATTGGAACAACCAATAGTATGGAGAACTCAACAATTAAGATTTTTGATGTTAGCTTTGATGAGGAATGATTAGCTAATGATGAATGGTTGCATATGATGCAATAGAAACATCGTATTGATGAACTGGTATTTGGTGAGAGGATCCCACTTGAGTTTGCTCTCACATTCTCTATTGCTCTCTCAAAGAGTCTTATGCAGGTTGTGTTTTGATACCATGTTAGAGAATTGAAATAATTGAGAGAAATAGATTAAAATGCTATTCTCAATATTATCAAATAATTAAGTAATATTACATAAGAGACATTACCAATAAATTATTAAACTAGAACTCAACTGAACTCGATTAAACTCTAATTAAAACTAACACTTACAACTATAAGATAATTGGAATTAATGTATCTAACACAATTGAATTTGAATTATTTTACATCCTAATACATATAATAACCTTGTCAAAATCCTATTTCTACGAACATTATGTTTTAACAATGGTGGTGAAATCCCATTTCAAGGGCATGATATTTTAAGTTTATCAATATTCAAAATATTTCAAATATAAATTTCCAACCAGCCGTATAATCTAAATGGTATTCCAGCCGTATTCCACAAAACCCACTTATCTCACTCACTATTTACTATTAGTTAAGTTTTGCGTGAATGCTATTGTTTAAGTTTAATTCATTAAAGGTTTCCTTCTCTGAGATATAATTTTTGGTTATTTTATATTACTCTGCTCAAATTTTATAGCTCAAACTCTTATTTAGTCCAAATTTTTAGCGGATTTAAAAATAATAACAAAATATTTATAAAATATAAATATAAAAAGATTCAGACAAGTTAGATTTAGATTTAAAAATAGTTTTGACTAAAAATATAATTGTAAACAAAATTATAATCTTTAATTATTGAATGCGGCCTAAATGCGTTGAGCCTTTAATTACTTTTTATCTGACCAAAAAATTCATCCGGTAATGTTAACATTATAAATTATATATATATATACTTATATATATATAATTTTTTTTTTTATTTGATGGATTAATTGAGTTTATATATTTTTGGGTCATGATGTTGGAGTCGTCTACTGAGGTGGAGGAATTTCCCAGAAAATTAAAATTGGCTGGAATCTGGGTAAAAAAAATTTCAAAAAATCTTGTAGGAACAGTGTTTGAATCATGTTTTTGATGGTGGAAATGGATTCAACACCATCAAAAACATCTAGGACACCTAAAATTTTGAAGTTTAACAACTATAACTTGGATTTACAAAAATCCTTACCGAATTTTCTCTAAATATGACCAGAATTTCCATAACTTTCTGAGCAATTCCTCCAACTAGTTAGACTGCGACAATGATGTTTCCTCCATCGGTTCAATGATTCGGCCTGAGATACGGTAAAACTGATTAAGCATTTACAGTTCAAGCATTTACAGTTCAGAATACTAGCTTTGCAGTACTATCATAAACATATCATAAACACCTCCTTCATTTGGAGTCGGTAACGAGAAAATACTTATTCAATTTATCATTTGACTTGTCCAGATGTAGACTGTAGAAATATACAAACAACTTTCTAGAACTTGTCATATGAATGACAAGCTACAAGATGAAACCAACATGGACATCATGTATGTAGCAAACATAACTATCATCAAGCAAAGTAGTTGTAATTTTCAATTTTATATATTACATATCTTTTTATAATTAAGAAAAAATGAATATTTAATTAAAGTTTCTAAAAGCATGTGTTTACATGTTTCAATCTCATAATTTTAAAAAATATCAAGTGGTTCATATTCCTTTTTCTCAATAACTATATTTAATGATACGCAATAAATTTATTACATTTAAATTAAATTAATTTGTATATACTAAACAATAAACATTATTACCATTATTTAACAAATTCTATTTATATAAATAATAATTCACTTTATTGTTGTTATTGTTGCTATTGTTAATGGTTGAATCACTTTATTAAAAAAATAATAATAATTAAATTGAAATAAATTAATTTTTTTTGAAATCACATATTTTTTTACAATGGCTCCAGACTTATAGATTATAAAGTTAGAGTTGTTATATATTTTTATTAGGGAGTGGCTTTGAAAATCATATAGATAAATTATAGTTTTAAAATCGTGATAGCTATGAAAAACTTCAACATGCATACATAGCACTATAAATATTGAACATGCTACTAAATCATTGCTACATGTCCGAGAACTCAAGGGGAATATTAAGCACCTAGCATGACATTACAAGGAAACATGTAAGTTAAAAAACCCTTGGCATATAAATCAAGATAAAACAAGGGGGCACATTCTCTCATGCAAGATTCGTCTTTATTGATCAGTCACAATTAGACTTAGTTACTGTTTAGTGGTTGAATTTTATTAATATGTATTTTACAAATTAAATTGACCATATATACCATTTAAATATGAGAACTAATTCATAATTTTTAAAATTAATAATTAACTAAATGACAAAAATAATAGCATGCACTTATTTAAAATTTTCAATATATAAATTATACTTTTAAAAAAAAAAAAAAAACAAAAAAAACAAAAAAAAAAAACAAACTTTAACACCACGCATATAATTTTAATAAATTTTATTCCATTTCAAATAAATTACCACCATACAAAATAAAATAGTTACTGGCCTTTTAATTTTACCGAATACTATAACGTCTCTCCCCATTCCATTACATCTCTTTGATTTCCTCAATAAATAGTATTTTTCGTGTTTGCCCATAGGTCAGTTGGACATAAATATTATTGGGTTTGGTTTTAGTTTCATTTAATAGATAACAATAAGGGTAAAATATAAAACAAAATCATATTTAAATTGTGATGTTAATATAAATTTCTGTTAATTTATTTTATTATAATATATTATAATTTACATTTTTAATTATTAATAACGGATTTATTTTTTTAATATGTTTTTCCCTACCATATATTTTTACTTAGCAAAAGGAAAACATTACATATTTAATATATGATTATTATGGCGTGAGTACTAAATTAATAGTAATTAGTAAGTCTCAATTCATAAAAATCATTTCAAATGAGTGATAATATTAGTGTTCTAAGAATCATGTCAAATGAGTGATAGTATTAGTGTTTTAAGGAATAGAATTTATGTATTTAACAACATAAAATATTAGTGAAATTTGAGGTAAAAAATAAGTTTAAAAATAAAAGATTACTAGAAAAAATAATTTTTTAAGCACTGATAAGATTCAAGATGATGATGTCAGCCATGACAAAATATTTTGAAGGGAAAACAAGAAAAATATTATTTAATTGTATTTTTGGCTTATCTCCTTATAGGTGTATTCAAATGTCAAGGGTCGACACCCTATAGGTGCATAATTAAATTCCACACCCACCGGTGAGCATTGTAGTGTTGGCATTGATGTCAATAGGTTGGAGGTGTTGCTTGTCATGTGTATGTGTGATGGATGTTTGGTTTGATGGTCTTGTATAGTTGACATGAATGTCAACTTAGTTATGACATGACATAGTGGGGATGATGTTGTGGCTGCTGACTTGGAGAGGGATCCACATGTGATGATTGGATTGAAGTTGACATGTTGTGATTGGAGATGTTGTTGCTACAGGAGGTTGGAGAGTTTCTCATCTTGTGTTGATGGTAGATGTTGTTGTTGTAGGTGATTGGAGTGTTGCTACAGGTATTGCATATGCTTCTACATGTGATGGGGGAATTGAAGTTGTTGCTACATGTGTTCGGTTGTGGTTGCTTGTGTTGGAGGTGTTTTTACTAGTGTGGGAGACACTTGGATGCCTTGATGCTACTACTACAAGTGTTGAGATTGCTGCTACAAGTGATGGAGATGTTGTTGCAAGTGTTAGAGTTGTTGAGGTTGTTGCTTGAGGAGATGAAGGTGTTGGGCTTGTTGCTAAATTGACAACATAGGTCTAACATGTCACTGACTTGTTCTTAGACTACTTCATAAGTTGGAGACTTGTTGCAGAGGTTTGGAGGTGTGTTTAGGAGCTGAGGAAGATGTTCCAACAGGTGGAAGAGTTTTTGCACTGAAGAACTAATGTTTTCCCTCAGTTTTAGCCCTAGTCGCATGAATGATGGGTCAAGGGATTGGTTTTAGGCTCCAGTCGTTGGCAGAGCAGGCTCAAGGGAGTGATTATAGCTCCAGTCGAATGCAAGACAATGCTAAGGGAGTGACTATGGATTTTTCACTAAAATTGCTTTGCATTGCTCGCGCTATTGAGCTAATTTTTGTGTTATGACGACATCCTTGCTTGGAACTTTTTGGTTTATGGTCAAAATATTCCGTGGGACCTACAAAAGTTGATTAAAGTTGAAAATATCAAAAAGGCTAAAGGATTTAATGGTTGATTGGGTCAATGAGTTGAATTTGAGTCAAATCTAGCATATGAACAAGATTGTTGAGCTAAATAGTTTTATGTAATTATTGAGTTGAGCACTTGAGTTCATCCATATATTGGAGAAATATCATGTTGGAAATAATACTGAGGGGTGGGGAGGGGGGGTGGTGAATCAGTATTTACAATCTATAACTTTTTCATTTCCATATTCTGATTTATATACGCTACTTCAATGACGGTAACTCGCGTGTACACGCAACTGTATTTAAGGCAACCAACGTATATCCAACGAACTTATGATTCAATTAATTCATCATATGTTGATCTTTAATCAGTGCATCAATACTTCATTAACCATATAAACAGTAACCAAGTGCAGTAATAGCAGAACAAATCATCACACATAAGAAACACACATGAACACCAAGATTTAAGGTGGAAACCCAATGCAGGACAAAAACCACCTGCTGCTCTTCTTTTAATATAAGAAGAACATGTTTACAATCTTGTACTGGTGCAGACTCATACCAGTACACAGGCACCCACCTACAGAAGGCTACAACCTTCTCTCATTCTCCAACTTCTATTGGAAGGGAGCTAAAACTGTTGAGACTGATGACAATTGTGCCATGAGTACTCATGCGCCTCTAGAGAAGATGTGGGGAGACACAGAGTTGTAGTAAAGAGGACTACATGCATAAGGTAGGATCCTTGAGGTGCCCAAACTATTGGATCACATACTACGGGAACCCTTAACGACAATAGCATGATGGCAGGTGTCGGGTGGATCAAGGTGTGATGAAGTGGCAAGGCAATGTTAGAGTGCATAATTCTGTAGGAATGCAGTGGAGGTTGCAATAGTGTGAGAAGCACAGAGGTATTTACAACAGCGCAGGGGTAGCAGAGGGAGCACAGTATATCAGTAGAGGTGGACTCAACATCACGAGGCTTCCAGACTGACCAAGATGTCAGTGTTTGGCTAAAGGAAATTACTTACTTCTCAGTTAACTGAGTTGCAGTGCAGCAGTTAGGAGTGGCAGTGTTATGGGCAGCATGATGCATCATGTTGAGACTCGAGAGGGAGTTGCAGTACAGATGTAGCAGTGGCAGTGGAAGTGTCATGGGAAGTAGTACAAGAAGCAATAGTGCAGTGGATGTGGGGCAGTAGGCCAAGCATCGGCATAGAGGACCGATGCAGAGGATCAATGTGATGCTTCTAAAGTGAAGCATTGTTAGAGCACATTCCTCGCTAAGAGGAAGTGTTTATTTTTGGTAGCATCAGATGTGCTCTAGCCATGAAATTTGGTGGAGAGGCTAAGGCACATGAGATCTCCAAAACCCAAAAAATCGTTTGGAGAAATTCCACCCAGATGAAGAGATATTAAAATAATTAATATTTATAATGGGTCCCTATGTCTAAACTTAGGAAAATAAAAATATTAATGTGTATTAATATAAAATGGGTGAGAAAGTTCTAAGTAACAAGGATCAAGCTAGTCCTAATCTTAGACATTGATTAGGGACTTAATCTCGGTTGTTGAATCGTCAACAGGAAAAATATAAGAGGAGGCTTGACGATCAGTTGGAGAAACACCGAGAGATCAAGAATTCGATTTTTTGGGGTTGGGTTTTATGAGGAAATCGAGTTAGTGATCAACTACAATGAGGGGCAGTTCAGCAAGGGATTTCGATCATGCTGAAGAATACATAGCAGAGAGGCAGTGAAGTGTCAGGAAAGACAGCATAGGCCCAAGAAGGGCTAACGCAGAGGCCAAAGGAGCCAGTGCGAAGGATGTAGAGGGCTATAGAGGCTGACGTAGAAGTCGTAGAGGTTGACGCAGAGGAGGCAGAGGGGTTCAAAGGAAGCACTGGGAGATTTTGTGGGCCAGACTGGGAGCTAATCAGCAGATCTTGAACTGGGAGATGGTGACGCAGTTCCAGAGTAGTGCTTGGAATAGCTTTTGCTGTCCAGCACAAGGAACAGTCAGAGTCATTGAGGGGTTGATCATTTAGTTGCTGATTTGCCGGAATATCTGTCTCCAGATAGAGGTACTATTGTTGAGGAAATTCTCTATTGGGTGAGCCATTATGGCACCCAAGTTGTTTTCAAGAAATCTGCTTAATAATAAAACCCTCATATATGTTGCACTGGTTTTCCCGCATTGGGTTTTTCCAGGGATGATTATCCAAAAATAACGGTGTCCCTTGTGTTATTGTTTCTGCTTACTTCAGTGCATGATATGTATATCTGTGAAGGTTGCATTTGTGTTTACTTCGATGTTTATGCAATTAAATAACTTGTTAATGTAAAGAACAAGAAGGAGATATTAAACCAGAAATTGTAGTAAGGGTTTTTGATGTGTTAGATTCAAGAATTTTCATAGGAGGTAAGTTTATTATTGCAAAAATTGACAAATTTCTTGCAAAATCAATAGTGCTTGAAAAATAGAAGCAAAGCAACCCAATTAGATGTCTAATGAAAAGTTAACAAAATTAATGAAATTGAAAGATAAGCAAATCTGTTGCAAAAGTGAGTAAATCTATAAATTAACCAAATTGCATGAAAGTGAAAATTTCATAAAAGAAATCGGATGCAAAATGGAATTAGCAAGTAAAGGAAACTAAGCTATCTAGATTGCACAAATAAATAGAAAAAAATAGATTGCACAACTAAATAGATTGCATATAAGAAAATAGCAAGTAGAATTAAATTGCATGGAAACAACTTGAAGAGGAAATTAGATGCACTTAATTTACAAATATATTCTACTTTAGTTAATCAAAATAACCACTCTAACATCACAAGAACACTTTACCCAAATTGGGAAGGTCGGATGCCTAGGGGAAGAATCCCCTTACTCCCAATAAAAAAAATAAAAATATTTTTATTAAGACCCTCTTGTAGAATGAGGGATGAGAAGTGAGTTGAACATGTTTCATAAATTTTCAAACTGGATACTCCTGGAACACAACACCACAATCTGAAGGCCATGTTTCATCCAATATTCATATTGGACCCATCAACAACATTGAAGCTCAAAATTAATCACCACTGTAATACAATCATCAAATACATCTCCATCAACCAATCACTGAAACTCAATCATCAATCTCTAAATCACCCATAATTGAATCACTGAAAGCCCATCGTCACTGAAGCAAATCACAATCAATAAATTTGAACATTTAGAATATTGTCATCAAAACATAGTCACCAGAACACAGAGCAAAACCCAGAACTCTACAACAACAGCTAGATCCAACTGCAACTTCAAATATCATATTTCATAATGTATACGCTACTTAGATGTGTCGAACCAGCATGTATACATGCTTTTATCAAAGCCAACCAATGTACATATCTGTAAATATTAACTCATAACTTTGCAACTATTCTAGACATTAGTCATACCCAAATCATAACATGCGTCAGTATTCAGATCTAGACTATACATGATCAAACCACATAATGATAATTCATTTCAAGCCTTAAGATCCCAATCCATCATTAGATCTTATCCCTCATCAACTGCTAAGGTTCATCCTTAGTTCAGATCAAGCAAAGCACCATAAGCCCATAACTTGTATACATCATTATATATTCAACTTGCACACTTGGCCTAATGATCTTCTCCTCCTTATATATTCTTAGGCCTTTCTCAATACCTTGGACCAAACCTACTTAGGACTAATACCTTGGACCAAAAACCTAGGGTGAATACCTTGGACCAATACCTTGGATCAAAATGCCTTGGACCAAATACCTTAGACCAAAAACTTGGTTTTCCAACATGTACGTGCTTTTCCTCTTGTGAAAATGCGTGTATACGCTATATGCTACTTTTGTTCTGTTAACCTGGTGTATACACTTCTTGGACAAAGTGAACCTACGTATGCCTCTCCTTCTTCATTCTTTAGAGTCTGATCTGTAATCCTTTGTTGTTGCACTGTGAACTGTCATCTGAGTGAGTTGCCATCAAGGACAACACCTGTATCATAATGCCAACAATCTCCCCCTTTGGACTTGATGGCAACAACAACACCAAGACACTCTCCACCTTTGACATCAAGGGCAAAGGGCGGACCAAGATATCCTCCCGCTTTGATATACATTATGTTGTCCATACTCCCCCTGAGTACATGCTGAATTCTCTGATTGAGCTCCTGTTGAGTTGCACTAAAACTGTCCATGCTCCCCCTGAGCACATGTAGAGTCTGCAAAAATATTCTTTAAAAGAATAACATGACTCTATAACTCAACTATGTGAGTATGACCTTCCTATCACCAATGACTCATACATACATCCATCTCCCATCCAAGTGGGGGTATACCAAATTTGACTCATCCACCCAACCAAGTGGGGATATACCAATTGTTTATACATGACTGAAACAAAAATTATTACATCATCTTCCAATGCATAGTGGGGTTACAAATTAGGTATTTTCATGACCTTTACATCAAATGATGATATTTATAACAAGGACCAACAATCAAGACCATGATAGTCATAAACAACTATCATACACCATATATGATCTACACCATCAACATTTGTCAGCAGTATCAAGATCAACAACATGTATGCGTACATCATCAAAACAACTATGTGGATCAAGCAATATAAGCATATTCAAGTACCAAGATCTTCTAGCATAATGCTAACAATGCATTATGAAGCATATGCTCCCCCTCAACCTATGCCAATTGTTCATTGTCATATCTGATCATTGCAAATATCAGTGAGAGTCATGAAGGTATCATCATTAATAAGATATACATCAACCTTTTAACACCTTATGAGCACAACACATGTCTACATATCATCAGCAAATTGTAACCATCATCAAATAGAGCAGATAAGTGACTGAACCATATCAGACTCCTTTTCCTGAGTCTATCCCGCTGCTTTTTCCTTGAAACACCATATGCGCAATTTCTCTTCATAATAGTTGCATATGAATATTGGAATACTGAAGTTTTACACTTTCAGCTTCCCCTGGGTCTATTATGTCTGTAAATTGAGCTATGCCACATCTTTCTGAAAATAATTTCGTCTTCTTCAATACCTTGGATTGTGATGATGTATGCTCCTTCTGGTTTGGTGTCCAAAATTTTCTCCTGCATTCCTTTACTTTATTTCCAAACTTGTTACACGCATAGCATCTTACATGTTTGATATTCCTTCTATTGCAATCAATAGCTTTGTGACCAAACATATTGCAAGCAAAACAATATCCCTTAAAGTACCTAAAACGTGATGATCTTTCTGTGTGATGGTCTTGAACCATTCTACTTCTGCATCTGGTTGAAACATGTCCAAAATTATGACATATAAAACATTCAACATCATTCATCGAAGGAAATAACCAACTATCACTTCCATAGTTAGGAGTAAAAGATTTTCTTTGAAGAATTTCTTTCCTTGGTTGTTGGTGGGGTTGACTTTTTATCTCCTTGTTGAGCATTTCAGATTTTTCATTGGAGTTCCTTACCTCATCTTTTGAGCTAGAGTACCTTCATGAAAACCAAGACCAGTCTTTATAATGGGTGAACACTGAACTTTGATGATTTCATCTAACATTTTGATCCTTTAGCAAATATAAGATTCAAAGTCTTTGTCTTTTGAAGTTATTTTCTTAGACTTACTACTTCACATTCTAATACTTCAATTGTTTTTGTCCTTTTCAGTGAGTTGATGTGTCACTATGTTTATGACTGTATTTTTTTCTACCAAACTGATTTTAAGTTGAATGATTTCTTTAAGGAAATCTTAATTTTCTAAGGCATTATTTTCATATGACATGAGTAGTTTAATTTCTTGATCATCTTCATCACTATTGGACAAGCCACCACTATCATCATGAGTATAATAACTTCTATTACATTTTGCAGACATCTTTCTTTTGACATGAGGGCATCTAGCAGCATAATGACCAACTATACCACAAGAAAAGCATTTGAAAGGTAGCTTACCTTTGAACCTTCCAAAACCCCGTTGAAACTTCTTGACAAAATTTACCTCATCTTCTTCTTCTGAAATGTGTCCTGATTCATTATGTTTTTCTTTTTCCTTTTCCTTTAATGATGCTTTAAATGCAACTTCTCTCATATCTGATGGTCCTCCTTTTCTCATCTCAAAGGCAGTTAAGATTCCGTGAAGCTGCGTCATAGTGATATTCTGTAGATCCTGTTTTTCTTCTATGGCAGACACTTTGGATTCAAATTTAGCAGACAAGGATCTCAAAACTTTCTCAACTAAGGTAACTTCCTTAATTTCTTCACCTAGATTATTCATACAATTGACAACCTCATCTATATGTAGGAAGTAAATAGCTATGCTTTCATCACTATGCATCTTAAGAGTTTCATTATGAATTCTGAGAGTTTGAAGCTTAGCACGTTTTACCTGAGAGTCTCCTTCATAGCTCAGAATGATTTTGTCCCATATTTCTTTGGCTAATTTGAGTTGCATGACTTTGACAAACTCTAATTTTAACAAACTTCCCAATAAAATAGTGACAGCTTTCGCATTGGTTTCATATTGCTTTTTACCTGCCGTGTCTGTAGGAATTGTTGTTGGAAAGCTATATCCTCCTTCCACAATTTCCCAAACATCTGTTCCAAGAGATTGTTGATAGGTTGTGGTTCTTATTTTCCAATAAATAAAGTTGCTTCCATCGAAGATTGGTAGTCTGATGGATCGATCCCATGCTTTCGTGATTATTTATCTTGATGGATCTTCCTTCAAATGATCAAGCTTCTTCTTAAGGACCTTCTTTGATACCAATTGTTCGAAATAATACTGAGAGGGGGGGGGGGGTGAAACAATATTTACAATCTATAACTTTTTCATTTCCATATTCTAATTTATATACGCTACTTCAATGAAGGTAACTTGTGTGTACAGGCAACTGTATTTAAGGCAACCAACATATATCCAAAAAACTTATGATTCAGTTAATTCATCATACGTTGATCTTTAATCAGTGCATCAGTAGCTCATTAACCATATAAACAGTAACCAGGTGCAGTAATAACAGAACAAACCATCACACATAAGAAACACACATGAACACCAAGATTTAACGTGGAAACCTAATGTGGGACAAAAATCACCTGTTGTTGTCTTCTTTTAATACAAGAAAAACATGTTTACAATTTTGTACTGGTGCAGACTCATACCAGTACACAGGAACCCACCTGTAGAAGGCTACAACCTTCTCTCGTTCTCCAGGTTCTACTGGAAGGGAGTTACAACCCCCTAGCTCTTGTACTAGCCAATATGTTTACTAGTACATCAGTGCTGACCTACAGAAGGCTACGACCTTCTTTCTTCCTCCAGGGACCATGTTTCATAAATTTTCAGACTGGATACTCCTAGAACACAACACCACAATCTGAAGGCCACGTTTCATCCAATTTCCATACTGGACCCATCAACAACATTGAAGCTCAAAATCCATCACCACTGTAATACAATCATCAAATACATCTCCATCAACCAATCACTGAAACTGAATCATCAATCTTTGAATCACCCATAATGGAATCACTGAAAGCCCATCGTCACTGAAGAAAATCACAATCAATAAATCTGAACATTCAGAATATTGTCATCAAAACATAGTCACCAGAACACAGAGTAGAACCCATAACTCTGCAAAAATAGCCAAATCCAACTGCAACTTCAAATATCATATTTCATAATGTATACGCTACTTATATGTGTCGAACTAGCGTGTATACGCACTTTTATCAAAGCCAACTAGCGTACATATCTGTAAATATTAACTCATAACTTTGCAGCTATTCTAGACTTCAGTCATACCCAGATCATAACATTTACATAATAAAACATGCATCAATATTTAGATCTAGACTATACATGATCAAACCACATAATGATAATTCATTTCAAGCCTTAAGATCCTAATCCATCATTAGATCTTATCCGTCATCAACGCTACGGTTCATCCTTAGTTCAGATCAAGCAAAGCACCATAAGCCCATAACCTGTATACTTCATCAAATATTCAACTTGCACACTTGGCCTAATGATCTTCTCCTCCTTATATACTCTTAGGCCTTTCTCAATACCTTGGACCAAACCTACTTAGGACCAATACCTTGGACCAAATACCTAGGGTAAATACCTTGGACCAAATACCTTGGACTAAATACCTTGGACCAATACCTTGGATCAAAATACTTTGGACCAAATACCTCGGACCAAAAACTTGGTTTTTCAACATGTACGTGCTTTTCTTCTTGCGAAAGTGCGTGTATACGTTATACGCTCCTTTTGTTCTATTAACTTGCGTGTATACGCTTCTTGGACAAAGTGAACCTATGTATACCTCTCTTTCTTCATTCTTTGGAGTTTGATCTGTAATCCTTTGCTGCTGCACTGTGAACTGTCATCTGAGTGAGTTGCCATCAAGGACAACACTTGTATCATAATGCCAACAATCTCCCCCTTAGGACTTGATGGCAACAACAACACCAAGACACTCTCCCCCTTTGATATCAAGGGCAAAGGGCAACCAAGATATCCTTCCGCTTTGATATACATTATGTTGTCCATGCTCCCCCTGAGTAAATGCTAAATTCGCTGTTTGAGCTCCTGCTAAGATGCACTGAAACTATCCATGCTCCCCCTGAGCACATGCAGAGTCTAAAAAAATATTCTCTAAAAGAATAACATGACTCTATAACTCAACTATGTGAGTATGACCTTCCTATCATGAATGACTCATACATACATCCATCTCCCATCCAAGTGGGGATATACCAAATTTGACTCATCCACCCAACCAAGTGGGGATATACCAATTGTATATACATGACTGAAATAGAAATTATTACATCATCCTTCCCATGCATAGTGGGGTTACAAATTAGGTCTTTTCATGACCTTTACATCAAATGATGATATTTATAACAAGGACCAACAATCAAGACCATGATAGTCATTAACAACTATCATACACCATATATGATCTGCACCATCAGCATTTGTCAACAGTATCAAGTTCAACATCATGTATATGTACATCATCAAAACAACTATGTGGATCAAGCAATATAAGCATATTCAAGTACCAAGATATTCTAACTTAATGCTAACAATGCATTATTAGAAGCATATGCTCCCCCTGAACCTGTGCCAATTGTTCATTGTCAAATCTGATCATTGCAAATAACTGTGAGAGTTATGAAGGTATCATCATTAATAAGATATACATCAACTTTTTAACACCTTATAAGCACCAACACATTTCTACATATCATCAGCAAATTGTAACCATCATCAAATAGAGCAGATAAGTGACTAAACCATATCAGACTCCTTTTCCTGAGTTTGTCCTGCTGCTTTTTCCTCGAAGCACCATATACGCGACTATGCAGCTTCTAACTCGCATATATACGCGACTTCTCTTCATAATAGCTCTGTATGAAAATTGGAATACTGAAGTTTTACACTTTCAGCTTCCCCTAGGTCTGTTATGTTTGTAAACTAAGCTATGCCACATCTTTCTTAAAATAATTTTGTCTTCTTCAATACCTTGGATTGTGATGATGTGTGCTCCTTTTGGTTTGGTGTCCGAAATTTTCTCTTGCATTCCTTTACTTTATGTCCAAACTTGTTACACGCATAGCATATTACATGTTTCACATTCCTTCTATTGCAATCAATAGCTTCGTGATCAAACATATTGCAAGAAAAACAATATCCCTTAAAGTACCTAGAACGTCATGATATTTCTGTGTGATGGTCTTGAACCATTCAACTTCTGCATCTGGTTGCAATATGTCCAAAATTATGACATATAAAATATTCAACATCATTCATCGAAGGAAATAATTAACTATCACTTCCATATTTAGGAGTTAAATATTTTCTTTGAAGAATTTATTTCCTTGGTTGTTGATGGGGTTGACTTTTTTATCTCCTTGTTGAGAATTTCATATTTTTCATTGGAGTTCCTTACCTCATCTTGTGAGCTAGATTCACCTTCATGAAAACCAAGACCAATCTTTATAATGGGCGAACACTGAACTTTGATGATTTCATCTAACATTTCTGATCCTTTAGCAAATCTAAGATTCAGAGTCTTTGTCTTTTCAAGTTCTTTTCTTAGACTTATTGCTTCACATTCTAATACTTCAATTGTGTTTGTCCTTTTCAGTGAGTTGATGTGTCACTATGATTATGACTGTATCCTTTTCTGCCAAACTGATTTTAAGTGCGCTGATTTCTTTAAGGAAATCTTCATTTTCTAAAGCATTATTTTCATATGCCATGAGTAGTTTAATTTCTTGATCATATTCATCACTATTGGACAAGCCATCACTATCATCATCAGTATAATAACTTCTATTACATTCTGTAGACATCTTTGACATGAGGGCATCTAGCAGCGTAATGACCAACTCTACCACAAGAAAAGCATTGGAAAGGTAGCTTACCTTTGAACCTTCCAGAACCCCGTTGAAGCTTCTTGACAAAATTTACCTCATCTTCTTCTTCTAAAATGTGTCCTGATTCATTGTGTTTTTGTTTTTCTTTTTCCTTTGCTGATGCTTTAAATGCAGCTTCTCTCATATCTGATGGTCCTCCATTTCTCATCTCAAAGGCAGCTAAGATTCCATGAAGCTACATCATAGTGATATTCTGCAGATCCTGTTTTTCTTCTATGGCAGACACTTTGGATTCAAATTTAGCAAACAAGGATCTAAAAACTTTCTCAACTAAGGTAACTTCCTTACTTTCTTCACCTAGATTATTCATACAATTGAAAACCTCATCAATACGTAGGAAGTAACTAGCTATGCTTTCATCACTATGCATCTTAAGAGTTTCATTTTGAATTCTGAGAGTTTGAAGCTTAGCACGTTTTACCTGAGAGTCTCCTTCGTAGCTCAGAATGATTTTGTCCCATATTTCTTTGGCTGTTTTGAGCTACATGACTTTGACAAACTTTGATTTTTACAAACTTCCCAATAAAATAGTGACAACTTTGGCATTGGTTTCATATTGCTTTTTACCTGTCGTGTCTGTAGGAATTGCTGTTGGAAAGTTATATCCTCCTTCCACAATTTCCCAGACATTTGTTCCAAGAGATTGTAGATAGGTTGTGGTTCTTATTTTCCAATAAATAAAGTTGCTTCCATCAAATATTGGTGGTTTGATGGATCCCGTGCTTTCGTGATTATTCATCTTGATGGATCTTCCTTCAAGCAATCAAGCTTCTTCTGAAAGACCTGCTCTGATACCAATTGTTGGAAATAATACTGAGAGCGGGGGGGGGGGGGGGGGGGTGAATCAATATTTACAATCTATAACTTTTTCATTTCCATATTCGGATTTATATACACTACTTCAATGAAGGTAACTTGCATGTACACACAACTGTATTTAAGGCAACCAACGTATATCCAACAAACTTATGATTCAATTAATTCATCATATGTTGATCTTTAATCAATGCATCAGTACTTCATTAACCATATAAACAATAACTAGGTGTAGTAATAATAGAACAAACCATCACACATAAGAAACACACATGAACACCGAGATTTAAGGTGGAAACCCAATGCGGGACAAAAACCACCTGTTGTTGTCTTTTCTTAATATAATAAAATCCCGTTTACAATATTATATTGGTGCAGACTCATACCAGTACATAGGCACCCACCTGCAGAAGGCTACAACCTTCTCTCATTCTCCAGATTCTACTGGAAGGGAACTACAACCCCTTGGCTCTTGTACTAGCCGATATGTTTACTAGTACATTGGCGCTAACCTACATAAGGCTACGACCTTCTTTCTTCCTCCAGGGACCACGTTTCATAAATTTTCAGACTGGATACTCCTGGAATACAACACCACAATCTGAAGGCCACGTTTCATCCAATTTTCATACTGGACCCATCAACAACATTGAAGCTCAAAGTCAATCACCATTATAATACAATCATCAAATACATCTCCATCAACCAATGACTGAAGCTCAATCATCAATCTTTGAATCACCCACAAATAAATCACTGAAAAGCCATCGTCATTGAAGCAAATCACAATCAATCAATCCGAACATTCAGAATACTATCATCAAAACACATTCAACAGAACATAGAGAAGAACACAGAACTCTGCAACAACAGCCAGATCCAACTACAACTTCAAATATCATATTTCATAATGTATACACTAAGATGTGTTGAACTAGCGTGTATACATGCTTTTATCAAAGCCAACCAGCATACATATCTGAAAATATTAACTCATAACTTTGTAGCTATTCCAGACTTCAGTCATACCCAGATCATAACATTTATAGAATAAAACATGCGTCAATATTCAGATCTAGACTATACATGATCAAACCACATAATGATAATTCATTTCAAACCTTAAGATCCTAATCCATCATTAGATCCTATCCCTCAAAAACCGCTAAGGTTCATCCTTAGTTCAAATCAAGCAAAGCACCATAAGCCCATAACCTGTATACTTCATCAGATATTCAACTTGCACACCTGGCCTAATGATCTTCGCCTCCTTATATACTCTTAGGCCTTTCTCAATACCTTAGACCAAATACCTAGGGTCAATACCTTGGACCAAAATACCTCAGACCAAGTACCTTGGACCAAAATACCTCAGACCAAGTACCTTGGACCAATACCTTGGATCGAAATACCTTGGACCAAATACCTCGGACCAAAAACTTGGTTTTCCAACATGTATGCACTTTTCCTCCTGTGAAAGTGTGTGTATACGTTATACGGTCCTTTTTTTCTGTTAACTTGCGTATATATGCTTCTTGGACAAAGTGAACCTGCGTATACCTCTCTTTATTCATTCTTTGGAGTCTAATCTGTAATCCTTTGTTGCTACACTGTGAACTGTCATCTGAGTGAGTTGCCATCAAGGACAACACCTGTATCATAATGCCAACATATCATTGTAAGTATGGTTTATTACACTAGTGTGTGAAGTGATTGTGAGTTTGAAGAAGACCCTGTAAACTATGTGAGCTTCATTATGCAGAATTTTTGAATCAGTTTTTAGTAGCAGCAGCAAATATTTGAAGCTTATTTTAGCCATGATATTGTGAAGTAAGTGAGAAGATGAAGTGTTGATTGGTGTAGTGTTTGGTGAGATGAGATTGCTACATGTGTAGTATTTCTTATTTGGTGATTTAATTTTGATTGTGCTTTGATGCTATGTTGTTGTAGTGCTCATGTTGAGCATGGAGGAAGTGAAGGCATGGAGGCTTTGGGTAGACAGTGACTTGGAATATTCAGTAGAAGGAAGATATTTCTCAATCAAATGGTGGTCATATAGTCCAATGGTGGTTGGGTGATGATTGACTGATTGTGGGAGCCTTCATTAGATAGTAGTTCGTAGATCCAAAAGAGAAACAATTTCATGTCTGATAGGTGCCAGCATATTGTGAAAGAAGTTGAGTCTTCCAACACATAGGATTGAGCTTATCCATGTAAAATTTGTTTGGAAATTAATAAAATAATTGAGCAATACGACAACAACAAGGTGGTTTTTTTCCCAGGGAAGGGTTTTCTGCTAGACATCTTGTGTCCATTGTGTGTTTTTTTTCTTTTCTTTGTGTGTTTATTTGTGGTGCTCTAACCTTTGATTATGTGTTTAAGTTTATGCATGTTTGAAGATTAAATAATTGGAGAAAATTTTTATAAGTGCTCACACTAATGATTCACCCTCTCCCCCCTTCTTAGTAGTGATCTAGTTTCCAACAATTGGTATCAAATTGGGGCTCTCGAGTGTAGCTTGATCGTTGGAGATTAGATCTTGGAGATTTTAATAGAAATTTGCATATTTTTTTCATAATGAATTCTCCAAAAAAATTGGTTCTTACTGTTTCAAATTTCAAAGCATGGAAATAAAAGGTGCAAAAAAATTATTGCTTTGTGGCTCTAACATTTGGAGATTGGTTTGTGAAGGAAATGATGAATATTTTCCTATATCTAAAATACAAAATAAAAATGCTCAAGCAAGGCGAATTTTTTTTAAAAATATCCATAGTGTAGATTTTGAGAAAATTGGAGATTTAAAATCTACCAAGGAAATTTGGGACAAATTGCGTATGTTGTATGGAGTCAGTAGTAGCAACCATGGTGAGGAGATTGAAAAAAGCAACAAAGAAAAAAGAAAGAACTCCACATGAACCAACTATGAGATATTACAACAAATCTAAAGGTATAAGTCATAATGATATACTCTTGAGTTATTTCGGATAACAATAATGACAATGATTTAGATTTATTTAGTGATAGATATTATGTTCACAATTATATGTTTCTTAAGGCTCAATATGAATCTTTCATTGTTGTTATTGAAGAATTTTCTAGTGAAATTGGTAGACTAACAAATGCATGCAAGAAGCATAAGGAAAAATTGTAGGATTGTGATCAAAGGGAGAAAAATCTCAAGGAAGAAATTACTACCTTGAGAAAATAGCTGGAAAAATCGAAAAGATTAGAGGAATTCAATTGTAGCATGCAAAAAGGTAGAAAGGATTATGTTGAAGTGCTTGAATATGTGATTGACAAATTGACAAAGGAGCTTGAGGAAAAGAACTAGCAGTTGGAGAAAGTGAAGAGCACCATACTAGTGAGAAAAATTGGCAGCAATCTTCGAAAGGGTGAGACAAGTTTACATGTAGGAAAGAATGAAAAAGTAGAACCAAAGAAACTTGCAGCAAAGAATGTGATCCAAAAGCAACAGAAAAATAGAAAACCAAAAGGAACTATCACATCTAGAATATCATTCACTCCTATAGTTGGAGGTAGCAGTTTTAAAAGCAGAAGTCAAAACTCCTTTTCCCCCTTGATGGACGAGATTGAGTGCTTCATTGCCACGATTTTGGTCATGTAGTAGCTGATTGTAGGAGGAGAATGCACTCATCCATGCAACAATATGATCATCCAAAAGGAGGACCTACATTCAGGTATAAAAATTATTTCAATCGTTTTTGTTTTTCTTGTAACATGTTTGGGCATAAAGCCATTGATTACAGATCTAGCATAAGAAGATGGAGGTCCAATATGAGCAGCAAAAGATTAGATCCCTAGGCTACATATCTTGGTCACATAGAGTGTTATGTGTGTCATAATTTTGGGCACATAGCCAAGGGTTGTAAAATTCCTAAACCATTGAGGCCATTTGTTCAAAAGTAGCAGTCAGGGGAAAATGTGCAACCAAGGAACCCATGGAAGAAGGATAAGTAGCTAGGAATATGTGGAATTACACTTTGTTCTCGTGATGAGGATGATATGTTGTGTATAGAGAACATATGCTCACAACATATGTCAGGAGATAGGAGAAATTTTCATTTTCTTAATAAAACTAAGGATGGTCATGTTGTGTTTGAAGGTGGTGAAACTGCTAGAGCATTGGGAAGTGGTAAAGCCAATCTTGGTGAGAAGAGGACAAATGCAGAAGATGTTTGGCTCATTGAAGGTCTAAAGCACAATATCTTGACTGTGTGACAAATGGTTGATGGAGGAAAAGAAGTGATCTTCAACTCCAAAGGTTGCGTCATCTAGACGGAAGGATCAAAGAGAGTGATTACTAGAGGAGTCAAAACATCAGGCAATGTGTATGTGTTGAAGGGAAGAGACAAGAGTAAGAAGAGACCAAGAGAGTACTCTTCCTCATTAGATTCAGATTAGATGATATCATTCCCTACTACAGTACATTCTTACATGTTAGATCTACTTGATTTTAGTAGTATGCATGAGACTCGCATGGTCTTAGGGGGAGTGTTGGCAGCTTGATCCAGTTCCTTCATGCACTTTCATATTAGTTGGATCACTTCATATGATGTATATCATGCTCAGGGGGAGCAATCTCTCAAGACTTGATTCTTTATGTTTTATTTCTTTTCACTCATTATTTTTTTAGCTAATGTGTTTATTGTATATGAGTGGAAAAAATATGTATATCAACCTTGTTGGAGCATTCATTGTTTATATTTTAGCTATATTGTTACTAATGCTTTTTGGAGCATCTACATGTTGAGTTTCTTGTGATTGTATTGGAGGTATGACATCCATACAATTGTCTCATGCATATGTTCAAGGTGTGATGATGGATCACAGTCAAGGGAAACGTTTGTGCTTCCAAATGGTTTTGGAATGTGTTTCCATTGTGCTTCAAGAATATTTTTGTTATTATTGCCATACATTGCATGTTGGATGGGATAGTATGGTTTGCAAGACATAGTTGGTATTTCGATGAAGATCATTTTGCTAGATCATATTCATGTGTTTTCATGCATATGTTTGCTACCATGGAGATAAGATGATGTGTTGGAGGTAGTTTATCTACATTATTCATATTATTTACTAGGTTTCTATTTCTAGATGAAACATGCATGTTGCTGATATGTGTTAAATGGAGTAGTCATATGTTGATGGTTGATGAGCCTCATGCCGATGAGGATATACTTTTTGTTTCCTCTGTGATATATTACCATGTTGCTACTATTAGATGATGTTATTGTTGTACCTATGTGGAGCATGGTGATATAGCTGCAATATGTTCATTGTTGGGATGAGATGGCCAAAGTGTTGAGTGGCCATGCATTAACATATGATTTGGATAGTGATTCTATGTTGTTACTATAAATTGAGAGAGTATTTAATTTCTCATGGAGGTATTATGTGTTTTTGCACATGTTATGTAGTGTTACTACCATATGGAGCATATGTTGGTGTTGGATGTCATGTACTCATGTTAGTTTATGTTTTGATGAGAGCACCTTTGTATGCAATTTTAAAAGCCATGTACTATCACTGTATCATCTTTTGTGTGAATTTCTAATGGAGAGACCCATAGTGTCCATTATGTATTGCCGTTTACTATTTGTGGGTCAATGAAGTCCAAGTCATGTTTCATCTTGTATATCTTTGATGTAGCCAAACATATTGGGTGCATGATATAAACTTGGGTCCATAGAATCATGGTTGGTGATAGGTGTAGAGGAGTCATATGTCAGTTCCACGTACTTGTCACAACTATGTATATGTTCCATGAATAATTAAGTTGTAATGTATTGTACATCATGTCCAAAGTTAGTTAGAGTCATTGTCCATGAGGAGTAGTCTCATACTTGGGAAGGAAGCTAATTGTTGTAGGAAAATGTGTTGCCTCCGTAGACAGAGTATTGATTGAAACTCTAATACATTCTCAAGGGGAGCATGTTTCAATCTTCAGAGTTGGCATGGCATTGACTAGTGGTGTTGGCAGTAAGTGTCCTTGTTTTCATGCTTCTCTTCTAGGAGATACTTCATGGGTTGCATCAACATGGTGTTGTGCATGACAGGGGGGGTCCTACTCTCATCCGACATTATTACCATTGTTCTTCAGTGTTTATATGGCCCTTTTCCATTGATGTCAAAGGGGGAGAGATTTAGGATTGTTGAGTCAGCCTCACTTGTTGGATGGAGGTTGACATCAATGCCAAAGGGGGAGTTTGTTGGCATTGTAGAATTTTCATTGGTGTCAACAAGTTGGAGGTGTTTCTTGTCATGTGTATGTGTGATGGATTCTTGGTTTGATGGTCTTGTATGGTTGGCATTGATGTCAAAGTATTTATGACATGACCTAGTGGGGATGATGTTGTGGTTGCTGACTTGGAGAGGGATCCACATCTGATGATTGGATTGAGGTTGAAATGTTATGGTTGGAGATGTTGTTGTTGTAGGAGGTTGGAGAGTTTCTCATGTTGTCTTGATCATAGATGTTGTTGTTGTAGTTGATTGGAGTGATGTTACAGGTATTTCATATGCTTCTACATGTGATGAAAGCATTAGAGTTGTTGCTACATGTGTTCAGTTGTGGACAGGAGGTTGGAGAGTTTATCATGTTTTTTTGATCGTAGATGTCGTTGTTGTAGGTGATTGGAGTGATGATACAGGTATTTCATACGCTTCTACATGCGATGGAAGCATTAGAGTTTCTGCTACATGTGTTCATTTGTGGTTGTTTGTGTTGGAGGTGCTTCTACTAGTGTGGGAGACACTTGGATGTCTTGATGTTGTTACTGTAGGTGTTGAGGTTGCTGCTACAGGTGATGGAGATTTTGTTGCAGGTGTCAGGAATGTTAAGGTTATTGCTTGAGGAGTTGGAGGTGTTGGTCTTGGTGCTAAAGTTGGCAGAATAGGTCTAGCATGTCATTGACTTGTTCTTATCCTACTTCATTTGTTGCACACCTATTGTAGAGGTTTGGAGGTGTGTTCAACAGCTGAGGAATATGTTTCAATAGGTGGCAAAGGTTTTGGAATGAAGAACTAATATTTTCCCTCAGTTTTAGCCCCAGTCGCATGGAGGATGGGTCAAGGGAGTGGTTTTAGGATTCAACTACTTGCAGGGCAGGCTCAAGGTTGTAATTATAGCTCCAGTCGCATGTAGGATAGTGCTAAGGGAGTGACTATGGATTTTTCACTAAAATTGCTTTGCATACCTCGCATTGTTGAGCTATTTTTTTTGTTTTGGTGATATCCTTGATTGGATATTTTCAGTTTATGGTCAGAAAAGTTCATGGGACCTCCAGAAGTTGATTAAATTTGAAAATATAAAAAATGCTAATGACATTAGTGGTTGATTGAGTCAATGAGATGAATCTGGGTCAAATATAGAGCATGAATAAGATTTTTAAGCTTAGTATTTTTGTGTAACTATTGAGTTGAGAACTTGAGTTCATCCATTTATTGGAGAAAGAGCATTGTTAGTATAAATGATTACACTAGTGTGTGAAGTGAGTGTGAGTTTGGAGAAGACCTTGCAAATTGTGTGAGCTTCATTATGCAGAATTTATGAATCAATTTGTAGTAGTAGCACCAAATAGTTGAAGCTTATTTCAACCATGATATTGTGTAGTGAGTGAGAAGATGAAGTGTTGATTGTTGTAGTGTTTGGTGAGATGAGATTGATGCATGTGTAGTATATGGAGTTTAGTGATTTTATTTCGTTTGTGCTTTGATGCTATGTTACTGTAGTGCTGATGTTGAGAAAGTTTTTAGAGTCCAGTCTGAAAATATATGAAATGAGGCTTGCATGGAGGAAGTGAAGACATGGAGGCTTTGAGTAGACAATGATTTGGCAGATTTAGTAGAAGGAAGAGATTTCTCAATCCAATGGTGGTTGCATAGTATAATGGTGGTTGGGTGAGGATCAAATAATCATGGGAGTCTTTAATGGATGGTAATTCATAGATCCGAGCGAGAAATAGTTTCCTGTCTGATAGGTGCCTGCATATTGTGAAAGAAGTTGAGTCTTCTGGCTCATAGGAGTCAGCTTATCCATGTATAATTTGTTAAGAAATTAATAAAAGAATTGAGCAAAGCAGCAACAACAGGGTGGTTTTTTTCCTAGGGAAGGGTTTTCCACCAGACATCTTGTGTCCATTGTGTGATTGTTTTTTATGGTTGCATGTTTATCTGTGGTGCTCTAATCTCTGATTATGTGTTTCAATTTATGCATGTTTGAATATTAAATAATTGTAGAAAAATTGTAGAAGTGCCCACACTACTGAATCACCCTACCCCCCCCAACCTTCTCAGTAGTGATACAGTGTCCAACAAATGGATGCCCACTCTCCATTATTTTGAGTAGAATAACATCAGAAAAAATTGAAAATACACAAGAAAAATGTTTTCAACACACTTTTTTCATGTCTACTCAAAAGTATGCAGAGTGGGTACTCGTTAGGTGTGGAATTTGATTATGCACCCAATGGGTGTCTACAGTTGACATTCGAGTAAACCTATAAGGAGAAAAGAAAAAAATACAATTAAAAATGTACTTTTGTTTTCATTTTTCTTTAAAAAATAAAAATAATGATATTTCCTGCAAGATCTCCTTAAATGCACATGAATGGAATGGAATTTTTTTTCCTCCTAGGGTTTTAGTTATAATACACCTTGATATTCAACTATGGGTTAAATTTAACCCATTCAACCCTCACCATGAGTTACAATTCAACCCTTCTAGAGTCTTCTTCATATTACCCACGTGGTTAACACATTTCCCATGAGTAATGGGGGTTGATGTGGCATACTTTCGAATTATGGTGGTCAATCATGATTAGGTAAAATCTAATTGACATGATTCTTGCACCCTAGAAATATATTTGAGTGTAGAATAATGTTACAAGTTGTGACACAAGCGATGAAGTTTTACCCTCGAAAATTGTCTTTTAAGGCCTCTAACTAGCCCTAGAAGATTTCTAACCATTATTCTATCATATTAAAATAGGAATAAAAAATTATATTCCTTACCACTATAATTTTTGTATTCTAAGCACAACCATAGATTATAAGTTTGAAATAAATTCTAGACTAGCTGCTACAAAATAGGAAGGAAGAGGAACTAAAACTACTGAGAAATTTGACCAAAAAACCAGAGAGACAAATTGAATTTATCATGAAACCCTTTTCAAACTATTGTTAAATAAAAATACAATAAATAACCTCTCAAGGAGAGAAATTCAATTTGAACTAGGTTGGGGTTCCCTTGTACATGTACTCAATTAACTAGTTAGCATTCCAAGAATATTTAGCAAGTCAAAAATGGAGTGGGGGACTCTAGATTAGAATAATATATAATGATAGGGTTAAATGAAACCTGGTGGATCTAAAAGCCAATTATAAATGATGTAATAACCCTCATATGTAATAAGTTCCCATGAAAACTCTAAAAATAAAGTTCAAAGTTAACAAATAAGGTAGATAAGTGAGTGGATAAGGTCGTTAGGTAGGTTATCTCTAAAAATAAGAGAGGAAATTTTTATTGAACCTTAGCAATAAGAAAATGAAAAATAATGGGGAAAAATATCCATGTCGTAGTCTAACCAGTGCCTTGACACCATCACATGTCATCCTAGGTGTCACCTCACTAAAAATAACCTTACTAAAAATAGAGAAGGCCATATTTAGATGATGATCCCAAATGGTAGAGAAAATTTAATCGTGAATTAAAATTGATCATATGTGATGGTAATGATGTATGGAAGAAGGTAAATTGTTGGCATGAGTGAGCTTCTAATGAAATCATAAGTGTAATGTACCTGAACACCTACCCCACCAAAGCATAATCAGGGAGTATGAGAGTGAATAATTCATAGCAAGTTTTAGCCATGTTAGGTACTCATTGCACAACAACTATGTAAAAAAAATCAATGAGTCCTACAAATGGAAACTTTTTTTGGTACTCATGTACAACAATTATGTAAAACAATCATGATTCCTAATGATTTGAAACCATATTAGGTACTCATAAAAAACTTATGCAAAACACCACAACTACAGTAAAGAATAAAAAATATAATACATATATATCAATTCTATAATTGATATGAAAAAGGGATGCTTTTGTTGATCAATCCCATTTTGAATATTTCCTTGAATCTCTCATCTACCAATATATGAGAATCTTATTACTATTGGTTGATCTTTATATTTCTCCCAATAGATTACTTGTTTCTTGTAAAGTATGATGTGTCCCTGATGCCTTATGATCTAGATTTATAATGGGAAACTGATGGAAATCTAAATATTTTCCTAAAATATGATGAGAAATCTTATTTGAAGAGTATGCAAAATCATCTTAAAGATTCCTTTAGAAACAGGTGTAGAAGAATTTGTTGAAGTAGGTCTAGCACAAGGTACCAAAGAAAAATGTGTTCATGCAACCATATTATTAGAGGAACCCAAGTCTAAAATCCATTTATCAAATGATGTTACAAAAAACCTCAAAACATGGCCCATAACTTTATCCTTTGGTGGCTTGTCTTTAGTATTTGTCTTATCATTGTTTGGGAGGAAGTCATATTGATTATGATACTAAAGTACTTTGGTCATAAGGTCAATTGTATTTGCCATAAAAGAACTCTTTGGATGAAATACTCTATTGCAATAGTTTCACTTTTTTCTCCTGTCCTTAGATTTTGATCCATTTGGGATTATAGTATCCTTACTAGCTTCAATTCTTTCTCCATCTAAAGTATCAATATCCATTGTTTTGTATTTGTCTTTCTTTTTATTATCATTCACTGTAAGTACATAGGATTTGGAGGGATTAAGATCCCCCATGAGTATAATGTTATTCTACTCGTGTATCAAGGACTCAATAAAATCATCCAAATATGACAACTTGTAATTTTTATCTATGGGTAGTTTAGTAGTATGGAAGGAAGAGACAAATACAAAATAATGACTACCTATTTTAGAAAGTACATAAATGATAAGTCGTTCCTCCTTCCTATCTATCTCATAATCATTGTCCTCTGCCATAAATTTATTGAATATCGAGAATTCTTGTAGGGTCTCGAATTGGTTGGGATTTATATTAATTATCTCCCTCTCCCAATGTCCTCTCAATTCATCTTGCTTTCCAAATAATCAATCTAATTGGTCCTAAAGTCATGAGGTGTTTTACAACCCTCTACATGAAATAGAAAACCAAGGGTGATGGATAAAAAATTAATTCCATGTTTTATCCATTATGTTGAAGTATTTTTATTTCTTAGTGGTTGATGTTTGCACAATTTCATTCACCATTGTGATCCTATAATGTACCTTATTACACAACAACAATTGGATCTTTGACTTCCAGTCAAAGTGATTGAAAGGAGTGAGGATTATAGTAGGTTAGATCAATATCTTTAGTTTTTTATACTATTATTCATAAAATCATGTATGATTTGATATGATATTGGATTCTAAGCACAAGCATAGGATTTATGTGTGAAAAAATATTAAAGTAACTACTAGAAAACATGAGAGAAGAAAGAATAAAACTAGTGAGAAAATTGACTAACCAAAGAGAAAATTTAAATTACTCATGAAATTATGATTAGATATTAGTTTTTAGCATTAATTCAATAAATAACCTCTCTAGGGGAGAGAAAAAAATTGAATTGGGACAGGGTTGCCTTGTGCATGCACTTAGTTAACTAGTTAGCATTCCTAGAATAGCTAGTAAGTCAAAGGAGTGAGAGACCCTAAAATTAAGAAAATATATAATGATAGGGTTAACTGAAAGTAAGAGCTATTAAAAATTAGTTATACTTGATGTAGTATCGCTCACATGCAAATATTACCCATGAAATCTCGAAAAGTGAGACTAAAAGTCAACATATAAGGTAGGGAGGTAGGTAATCTCCAAAAATAGGTGAGGAAATTTATATTTGACCTTAGGGATGTAACATCCCCCTGTTCTACCCCACTTATGGTAATTTTGATTGTGATTGTAATGCTAGTGTGGAAGGACCATGAGTGGTTGTACCTATGATTAAACATATTATAATAATTATTATTTTTATTTAATTAACGCAAATGAAGGTTGGGTAGCCTTATGGATCCTTGGTCTGAGGGGATCTTACCTCCCATATGTTTTGATTAAATCCATGACCCCTACTAGCTAAATTAAAAGATGTAGTCATTGGTGGTGTGCTGGAAGGTTACACTTGCTTTGTGCCTATTAGGTATGTATTGTGTGCTTTGAATAGGCCTATACTCACTAAAAGAGTGAGTAAGTGGAAATACACCATGTGACGCCTAAAAATATGATATTGGATAGAGGAAAGTATGGATGTTTTCATGTTGGGACTTGAAGAAAAGGAAGGGATGCACTCGCAAAGGGGAATACTAGAGGAGTCAAAGGAAAAAGTAAGGAGAGATAGCACTGGCAGGAGGAGATAGAGAAATTCTTTGGGAGATTTTGGGGACTCAACCTAAGTCCTATCTCGTTGGTGTACATTGGTACTAGATAATGTTTGAAGGAATTCAGGATTGATGTAAGGCAACATGCATAGTGGTGGAGCTATGAAATAGCTAATCGGGGTAAAGTTGGGCTAGCTAATAAGTTGTAACCTAGAGTTGGCACATTGTAATCTTGAGCATGTGTATTGTGAATCTCGGCACTGATCGCATTGATTTTGTTTAAGACCTTGTTTATCTAAGCCTACGTGGGTTGTATGAAGTTCAATTATTGAACGAACCATTAGTGTAAAATTCCCTTGAGAAAGCAAAGTCCTCAGACACTTGATCTGGCTCGGGGGTGGTCAGTTGCAAGAAGGGTTGTAGTGTCGTTTGCCTAAGGTTGGGAGGAGATTGGAAATCCCTCCTTTAGGTGTCAATCTCTTCAACTCATTCAAATGAGTATTCTTGGAGTATGCATGTAAAATTAAAATATACCTTATTATATTTATGATTGATGATAAATCCTATACCATTTATATAAAGATGCATGAATCATTTTAATTATGTGGATATAGTCTTTCTATTCTTTTGTAGGTGTTTGATATGATCTTGATGGGTGATATAATGTCACTCAGGATTGGTCTGTTGAAATATTACTACCATAACCATAATGATGGGCTACCTCATTAGGAGTGCAAATAATGTGTTGAGTGCATGGAATAACTCTATCTCAAGAACATTTTTGAGATATATGCATGATCATAGTGAATGGTTTGCTTTAGATGCCATTCTGTATATGATTTAACTTATGAATATATGTGTTCGCTATTATTCTTATGATTTATAGAATTTAATTACATGCATATGCATGATTACTTAATATGATTTAGTTGACCTCTTTTGGTGTGTCATTTCTATGATCTAACGTGTTACAAATATAACGATTAATTGTCATATTGGAGGCTGCATAATCCCTCATGAGAAGAGGAAGTAATCTGGTGCATGGATGTTTGAATTTCCTTAGTTAATATGATAAAGCATTTGATTTCAATTATCTAATATGTTTACAATGGTTTATTTCCTTATTTAAGATTGTAAATTGATTAATAGGTTATGAAGGTTATCCATGTGTTGTATGCCATTTAGGGTTGAACAGAGCTAACTATTATCTATCATCAATAAGAGAATTTGGTGGATGTATTCATGTGTATAATGTTGCATTGTCTTGAGCTTCCTAAAGGAATCATGCTATGAGAGTTTCTAGATGAAATGTTGTATGTGAGTGTTTTCATGGTTAAAAGTCTTATAGAGCTTATGTTTGATGCCATATGTTCATGAACTACCAAGCTATAACATGGTCTTGTGTTAATGTTTTATGTTCTTAAGACCGATGAACATTTATAATTATTGTCATGCATGGTATGTTATATTAGTAGATATTAATTCTAATGGGACCCATTATGGGGTTGTCATGGTGTTGTTATGTTGAAGTTGCAAAAACACTGCTACCTATGGTTCAGTCGAGAGGTGATGTCTTATAATATGAATGTTATTTAATATATTTATTATATTTCTAGCTTGAATCAATGTTTGAATTTTGTGTTGGAATGAAGGTTTCATTCTTGTGGAAAACAATGTTTTGAGCAACATTGTGTATCAATGGAAGTCTAGGCTAAGTCCCTGGAAATTTGTGTTAAGTAATTTCTAAGTCTGTGTATTGCAAGGATCAAACTTGAATCTGGGGTTGCATTTATTGTTGAAGTAGTTTTGTTTTTGAGCTAGATGCATTTAAACATCGGTGGATGTATTCGAATATCCAAACATCCAAGTTAGTTTCACTTGTGCGGTTTTTGGAAGCACTGGATTTAAAAAAATTTGGATATGTCGATCAACTTAAGTTATATCCGAGGTGGGGCTTGTTTTAGAAGCTTGAGGTAACGTCCCCTGGTTAATTTTCCAAGTAAAATGTATAAGACCAAGGTCATGAGGCACATATTCCAAGTTGAATGGTTGGCAAAACATCCTAGTGGGTGTCACTTTTGGTTATTTATGGGTATGGAAATTGGTAAAGTAATTGGCAAAGGCATTGAAAAGGCAAAGAGGAATTACTTTTCATTTTATTTATGAAATAATGGAAAATGGGAGAAAAGGAAGGTGAAAGGTCACATATTTACATGAGAGGGAAATTAAAGGAAAATTGAAGGAAAATGAATAAAATAGAGGCCTCAATGATAAAAAGTCTTATGAGGATTAGTTAATGGCCTTTTGACAATTTTTGGGTGGAGTTATCTTTTATACACACACACACTCTCTCTCATACTCTTGTACTCTTAGAGTATTCTTGGAGCACCTTGGCATACACTGGATTTGGAGAAAGAAGGAAAAGGAAAGGAGGAAAACACAAGGGAATAGGTCAATCAGTGGCTACAATTAGATTTCCTTGCTGGTATAAAGTTGCATGTATAGTTTCCTTATTAGTTTTGGCATACATGGCATATGCAAGTGGTTATTTGGCTATGATCTCTCATTAGGATGGAGGATTTCTTGGATTGACAATGGTTTTTCCTAGCCTTGTGATTTCCTGGATAGCCATGGTGTTGTCATTTTTCCCATTTATTTTATGATTGGTACTCATGTTCCTTAGGGCTATGGGTTAAGTTATTAGTTCTTGGAGCCTTGGTTTGAAAAACACTATAGAAGCCCTAGAACAACTTGGGTTGAGTTACTAGTCCTAGAAGCCTTGGTCGGACAAACACTCAAGAGCACTTGGTGGGTAGAGTTACTAGTCCTGGATCCATGGTTGGACAAATGCTATGGAGCCTTGCAGTAGTTGTCGGTTGAGTTACTATTCTTGGAGTCAGGTTGGAACAAGCAATCTAGAGCCCTGGACAACTTAGGTAGAGATCTATCTGGTGATGGTTATTGATGTCCGATCATGAGGTGGAATCACTAGTTGAGGGTTGAGGTGGTTTGGCCTCTGGAAGCCTTCGTTTGGTTTTTGTTGATTTATTCCATGAGATCCCACATTCATGCTTGGAATATGGCACGGAGGTGATTGGTTGAAAGAGATATTTGGATCAACCCTTTCTATGGTTGGGTGGTATGTGGAAGTCCCTGACTTGGTTGGATTTGCATATGTTAATAAGAGTTATTTTCCTCATGTATTTCATGATCATTTGTACTTGTTATTATGTGACTACAATGGATGTTTTATTATTAATATTATTTTGGTTATATGTTGGTTATAGGCATGGTTTCATGACAGATTCTAGTTGTGGATCTTAACATATTTTGATTGGTAAATGAACGATCATTGAATGCATGACCTAATAAATGTTTTTGCAACTATTTTGAGAGGGAATTATACCTTCTTGATGATTCTCAGATAAGTATTAGGTCCCTATGTTTATATATGCATTTATGACCTGTAGATTGCATGTTCACAATGTGTTTAACGAAATGTCTGTCATGGTTAGGCCTGGCTAGGTCAAGTTATTGTATGAATTTTGTGTTAATGGATTTTTCCTTGTGTCATTCATCATTCTTGAAAGTTCTATCAAGTTCTGGGCAGAGGTCTCGATCTTAGCCCTGAAAACGTGACTCAGATTCTAGGGTCGCAAGCACAAAATTGGGGATTTTAGACTGCAGTTGTTGGGAAGCAGGGTTATCCATGCGATTGGAGGGTTACTTTCATTAGATTTCCTTTTTATGCAAGAGACTAGGAGTCTACATCACTAAAAGGGAAAGTTAACTAAGGTTTTGGGAACCTAGAGTGGTTGTTTGGCTCCTGACCATGGTCAGTAAAGTTTTAGTTTGTCGATTCCATTTCCTTAATTGTGCCTAGGAGGTTGAATCATATCATAGTAACTCTTCATCACATACTTACCCTGGTGGAATGATGAACTTGGGTAAGTGTGGGAGGAGGGTGTTACAAAGTGGTATCAGAGCATGGTTCAAACACTTGAACTGGATGTGTGGAATGTGTTTGTCATTCATGCATGTTAGTTGTCTATGTGTTTTTCATGCACACATGTTAGTTGTCTCTGTTATTGTTATCCATGCATTGTGATGGTAATTTTTCTAGTTTTCTATCATCATGATGTTGTTGGTATGTTATGAGGATGATGTGTTCACTGAGATAGGGCAGGAGATGCAGATCATTAGAGCGAGGTTGCAGCACTAAAACTCAGGGTAAGAGCAAATCATCATACATGTTTGTATGTTGGGCATGTAAGTATGTTGGTTAATGGTTTTTATATGCATTATGGTTATATAAATGTATGTCGTTCTATTGTTGTTGTGGTTACATGTATGATAGATGCTAGTTGATTAGTGAGGTCATATGTACATGCATTGAATTTTCACAAATGGTAGTAATTTGTTGTTATATGCATAATAATTATGGTTATTGAATTTAATATCTTGATTTTATACATATTGTGTTAATCTAGATTGGCATGTGTAAATGGTTATGGTTATGTTATTCAAGTATGAGATGATATATTTGTGATATTGTGTCGTACTAATTTGGACTGACTTATGCAGATGTGATAGCCTCCCCTGAGATACATTGAGGTTGTTTGAATGTTTGATTAATTGCATGATATGAGTATGTGTCTATAAGATTTCATGAAGAAATGATCTTGTTTTAAGATGGTTGTACTAACTCAATATCTGTTGAAGCAGCTAATATGCACCTAAGTGAAAGGCAACATGCTTGGCATTAGTGTGATGAGGTAAGAGTTGATTTGTTTATATAACTAATAGATGGGTGATGTGACATGACATAATAAGACTCAATTACAATATGGTAAAATTTAAAAGAAAGGATTTGGGTGAGAATTCCTTTGGCTATTTTTGGAAACTACAATACCAAATGAATGAGTGCTTTGCATGAATACATGAAGCCTTCTTAACCTTCATTTTGTCTGACATTATGTGGATATGTGCTATACTCATGAACATGTATTTGATAGGTATAACAGCTAATCTCGCGTCATAGTTGGATTCATCAAGGAATCAGATTCCCTTGAGAAATGATACATGCACGTGTTCAGTTATAGGTTAGCATGTTGGTACAACAAGGTAACGTAACCGGTATATTGTTATTATTTTTTATAACAGTATGTGTTTATGGCAGTATGATGAAGGGAATCACATTACAAAAGAGTCTGCCATGAAATATTGAAGAAGGCTCGGGTTGATCTTTCCCTTGGAAGCATTGGGAACCCATGGGGTTGAGTCATGGTGTTTTGTTGCTCTTTTTGTGCTTTGATGCTTTGTGATTTGTTTGTCCTTGATTTACAGTTTTGTTTATGTCTTGTGCATGGCCATGCCACTTTGTTTGTGGTGTTGTATTAATACTGGGTTTTCGTGGTTTTCTTCATGTTTGTTTGTTTCTTGTTCTTTCCTTTTATGTTTCGAGGGTCTTGGGAATTGGTTTGGGATAAATAAAAGCTAATGGAGCTTTGGGAGAGTTGAATGAAACCTAACAGGTAATGAAAGAATCAGATGAAACCCAGTGCATGAGTAAGGGTAGTTGAATGCAACGGTATGAAAACTAGATGGATTGGTTGGGTCCATTAGGGTGAATGGACAGTGGCAGGATAGTCATGAACAAGGAGACATGAAAGTTAAAGTAAGTGGATTTGAGGCATAATTTGCCTTAGCTATGTTGGGAACTATTGTTCTCAATGTTGTGCATGGATAAAGGAATTTATCTTAACCTTGACTTTATGATATCTGGTAATTAAGTTGTTATCATGATTATGTTGATGTTTGTATATGTATACATGCATGTATGAATGCCATTGTCTATCAAGACCATCAGGGATCATGATTGTTTTATGCTAATGTTTATACATATGTATGTATGTATGTATGTATGTCATTATCTGAGAAGGCTGTCAGGGATCATTCTTGTGGAGGATATATTGCTTAAGCAAGTGAATGGAATGAAGAAGTTCCTAGATATGAGGAATCAAGTGGGAAGAATAGCCCTGAAATATCTATGAGGTTAGTATCAAGTGGATATTATTTGATATTATGTTTTTATACTATGTCTAGGTTTACGCTCTGACAGGTAATGTTGAGGGAAACATCAGCGGAATGAAAGCAATGTGCTCTACGACATGATGGCGAAGCATGGATAGTGGAAAGACACTAGAAGAAAGGTTGCTTGGTAGAGTTAGCGTGGTCTCTGGATGTGCAATACTATTGTTGTATATATGTTGTACATGTTGTATATGTGATACAAGTTGTATATATGGTGTTATGTGCATGTTTCATATATGGTGATGTGTACATATGGTGTTGTGTGCATGTTGTATGTGTGGTACTGTGTACATATAGTGTTGTGGGCATGTTGTATATGTAGTGTTGTGTACCTATGGTGTTGTTTGCATGTTGCATATGTCATATTGTGTACATATGGTGCAGTGTGCATGTTGCACATGTGGTGTTGTGTGCATGTGGTACTATGTACATGTGGTACATGCGGTTTCACGTGCATGCAATGTTGTACACGTTGTTTAGGTGGTGTTGTGTACATTGTTGTTGTGTACATGTTGTGCAGATGGTACTTTGCACATGTGGTGTTTTGTACACGTTATGCAGGTGGTATTGTGTACATGTGTTTGTGTACATGTTGTGCTAGTGTTTCTGTGTATTGGCGGTGTTGCATACAGGTGGTGTTGTGTACATGTGGTACACGTGGTGTTGTTGTACATGTGGTATTGTGTACATGTCATACATTTTGTGTTGTGTATGTTTGCTATGGTGTTACGGTTATTGTGTAGGCGTTGCATCATGAAATGTGTATTCGTTGTGTTGTACTTTGTGTACACATATGTATTGTTTTGCACACCGGATGTAGGAGTATGTATTTTGTTGTGTTGTACACATGGTGTAGGTGTATGTGTCGTGATATATATCGAGTGTAGGTGTATGTATTGTGTGGTGTTGTATGCCATGTGTGGATATATGTTTTATGATGTACATTGTGTGTAGGTGTACGTGATTGCAGAAAAGAAAAGGAAATGGGTGTTTTCCTAGTGTGGCAACTGATCTGGTTTGTGTACTGAAAGGACAAAGGATAAAGGAAAAAGTAAGGGAACAATTGAAGGATAAGTGTCATAATTTATTTCAATTTTTATTATTCACATGATCTATGATTTTGAATCATGATGATTACATGTGATCTATAATTTTGGTTTATGATTGTTACATGTGATCATTTATTTTGATTACGATGGTAGTGTTTTGAGCTAACCGAATGTGATATGTTTATACATGATCATTTTATTAAACAAATAGTTTGACTTGTTGTGATAAGAAGTAAACAAAATTGCAATTTTACCTTATTGATGGGACACTAATGAGGTATGATTTGAATTTATTTTGAAGCTAATGGAAATTATGTTCTTGCTACAGGAATGCATAGAAAATGCCCGGTTTGGGGTGGTTGAAACTAACTGCAAGAATTAGAAGCAACAACAAAAGGAATTGGAATAGGAAATAGTATGTCGGTAAAGCACTTCAGGACTAGGGCCCTTATGGGACACTGGTACCCAGTGTCCATTGATTGCCATGAGAATTCTATGACTGATATGATGGTTTTGAGGTAGGGATATGCCTTGATTTTTTGGAACTTTCGATGTAAGGAAACCTTGCCAAGCGATGGATCCCCTGGGAAAAGGGATGTTGAGGAACTTAGAAGGTGAGTGACTGCATGGAAGGGGGTGACTGGATTTCCTGAGGGACTATGTAGCTAAGAAGGGAAGGTCGTGGGATGGATTTTTTTTTTGTCATTAGCATTGCCAGATGGAATCAAATGCATGTTGGGAGTGTGATCGGGAACAATGATCCAGTAATTGTACACTAAGGGAACATTTAGCGCAAGGATTATAGCACTTGACATTTGATGTAGACTTTGAATTTGGCAGTGGATTATGAATTTCCTGGGAAGGAGGTGAATCTTAGTATTACTATGAGGGTGGAGGTGCGAGTCTCTGGATTCCCTTATTATGGATGCAATCATTGTATCCTTTTATTTGTTGGTTGAGAAAATGTGCATATGTGTATATGTGTATATTATTTTGAATACTATATTGAGCTAGATTTATAAAGATCCATAGACAAATACTTATTTGTTGGTTGAAGAAAATGTGCATAAGTTTATGTGGTTGTTATTCCAAATAACATAATGAGTTGTGTTATAAAGCTCCAGTACAAGATATGATTGTCATGTTTTTAGCAGTGGTCATTGTAAATACTACAACAAGTTGTGTTATAAAGCTCCATGGGAATTCTGTTTTGTTTTCAGTGGTACGTTGGTCATAATTGTCATAGAACACCGAGGATGGTGTTCCCCCAAGGGGGAGGGTTTTGTAACAACCCTTGGTTAATTTTCCATGTAAAAAATATAATACCAAGGTCATGGGACACATATTCCAAGTTGAATGGTGGGAAAAACATCTTATTGGGTGTCACTTTCGGTTATTTATTACTAAGGAAATTGGCAAAGGAATTGGAAAAGGAATTGAAAAGGCAAAGAGACATTAATTGGCATTTTATTTATGAAATAATGGAAAAATGGAGAAAATGAAGGTGAAAAGTCACAAATTTGCATGAGAGGGAAATTGAAGGAAAAATGAAGGAAAATGAAGAAAATAGAGGCCTCAATGATAAAAAGTCTTTTGAGGATCATTTCATGACCTTTTGATAGTTTTTGGGTGGATCTCTATTCTATTCACTCTCTCTCTCATACTCTTGTACACTTAGAGTATTCTTGGAGCACTTTGGCATACATTGGATTTGGAGAAAGAAGGCAAAGGAAAGAAGGAAAGCATAAGGGAACAAGTGGATCAATAACTACAACTAGATTGCATTGCAGGCATAAGTTGCATGTATGATTTCCTTCCTAGTATTAGCATGCATGGAATATGCATGTGGTTGATTGGTTATGATCTGTCATTGGAATGGAGGATTTC
>APFE030435016.1:31381-126133 GCA_000404065.3 Pinus taeda | reverse complement strand
AATGAGAGGTGGTTGAGATGGAGAAGGGAAGGAGGGTATAAAAAGGGAAGGGGGAAGGGAGAAAAGGGGGGGTTTTGCGAGGTTTTGCTTATGATTGTGGGGTTGGTTGTGATTATTTGAACTTGTTATGATTTTGGGGAAACCTTGGAAACCTATGGAGGTTTCTTGGGTTTGAGAGGAGGAAAGTATTGTTATCTGGTTTTGCACATTCTTCTTGAGGACACACTATATCTGGTTGGACTTGGGCACGGAAGGCTAGGGAACCTGTGGAGGTTTCCTGGGCTAGGAATTTGTTCCTAGTTGGCTGGGAGGTAAATCCGGTTGGGTCGGTGAGAAGGAGCGTTCAACTGGAGCTATATGACAAAGGTATCATCATCAACCGCCGGAACAGGTATTTTTCCATGAACTACTCTGGTTAAGTTGATATCAATGGAATGCTCATCTTAATTTATGTTGCTTATGATAAAATGATAAAATGTTAAATGTTTAAAACTTTGTGAGAAGGTCAGCAAGCCCCTTTTATTACTTGCAAATCAACAGTAAAATAGATCCGTTAATGTACAATAGATTGAGGCTCTAATAATAGAAATTGGGTTCTTACATATATTAAGCCAGGTAATATAGAATTTAGGCGATTGACCATAATTGTAGCCATGATTTTGTATATTACATTACAAAACGCTATTGGTCTAAACCCTTGCGGCTCTTCCGAATGATCCGTTTTCGAAATTAGGGCCAGAAATGTGGAGTTCAGGGCCGGATGCATTCTTTTGGTGCGTCGGGACTCCTCGACAATTTTCACTATATCTTCTCCCATGAATGACCACGTCGCTTGGAAGAATTTAGTTGTGTATCCGTCCGGACTTGGTGCTTTGTTTTTTGCCATATTTTTTATGACTTCTTCTACCTCTGCTTTGGATATTTCTCTTAGCAGAGCCATGTTTTGATCTCTGCTCACCAAATTGGGAATGTGCTGTGTGATTTTATTTATATTCTCCTCCCTGCTTATGTTGGGTTTCGTCAGTAGCCTCTGAAAGTGTTGCACTAACAAATTCTCCATGTTTTTGTTTTGGGTAAGTTGGTTGCCTCACTGATCTACTAAGGAGAATATCCTATTCTGTTGCCTATGTTGAATCATAGCTTTGTGAAAAAGCGTTGTATTTATTTCCCCTTCCTTTAACCATTGGATTCTGGATTTCTGTTTCCACATAATTTCTTCTTGTTTTCTCCTTTCCTCCAATTTATTAATCAACTACCTTTCCTCCTCCACTAGCAACTCACGTCTACCTTCATTGATGATTTGCAGTTGTACTTTCCTCATCTTGACTTGGATCAACTCATGTTCCTGATGTATACTGTTGAACTCATCCTTGTTCCAGTTCTTTATTTTTCCTTTTAGATCTTTAAGTCCGAGTTGAAAGGTATGCATCATATTTCTCCCTTATTTCTCGCTCTCATTCCACCACTCCTTCATTTTTTCTATGAAGGTGAGTTCACTTAGCCAAAAGGCTTCGAACCTAAATGGTTTGTTTCAATTTCCTTGTTTCATTTCTACTTCTAGTTTAATAGGCCAGTGGTCCGACCTTAGACACGGTAGAATTGTAGCCTCGTAGTATACATCTTTACTAATGAAGTTTTCTGTAGCTAAGAATCTGTCTAGACGAGAAGTTATTTGTTTGTTCCCTCCTCCTCTATTATTCTGCGTGTATTTTCCATTTATTGTTGGAATATCCACCAGTTGTAGTTCTTCTTGTATATCCTTGAATTTCTCCATTTCTGGCTCTTCCCTTCAAAGTCCCCCTTTTTTCTCCTCCAACGTTGTTATCAAGTTGAAGTCGCCTGCTAGTAACCAAAGCTTTTCCTCATGTAGTTGGCTTAATGTCTTTATTCTATAGAGAAAGTTCTCCTTTTCCACTGGGATGTGAGGGCCGTATACTGCAGAGATTAAGAACCATTTTTTATTTCCTATCAGGTGAAACTGCCCCATGAGGATTCTCTTCATGCCTATCCAATAATCCACTGTGATCTCTGTTGGGTTCTACAATATTGCAATCCCGCCTACACTACCTCTCGCATCTATAGTCATGCATTCATACCTCGGTTTTATTTTACTTAGTATTTCTTCCATTTTCCCTCATGTAATCTTTGTTTCTTGTAACAACATTAATCGGGGGCAAAACCGCCCCGTGAGGATTCTCTTCATGCCTATCCAATAATCCACTGTGATCTCTGCTGGGTTCCACAATATTGCAATCCCGCCTACACTATCTCTCGCATCTATAGTTGTGCATTCATACCTCGGTTTTATTTTTCTTAGTATTTCTTCCTTCTGCCCTCCTATAATCTTTGTTTCTTGTAGCAGCATTAGTTGGGGTTTCTCTTTTCTTAGTCTCTCAGTTAAGTACCTCTGTTTGCCTCTGTTGTTGAAGCCTCTCATGTTCCAGGATGTAACTATCATTGGGACACTTTGTTTATTTGTTGGTATATCGTTGATAGTGATACCACCCTACCTATGTTCACTAGCATTTCTCCCATAATCTGTATGGATTCCTGTAGGTTTCTCCGGCCTCTTTTCTTTCCTCCTTTCATTTTATTTGAATACTCTTGGGGGTTTTCTTGATGCATTCTCAGTTGTTCTGCCATCCCTACCTGTCTCTGTCCCTGCTTAGCTTGATATTGTTGAAATGTCTCTATGTATAGTCTTTTTTGGTCTTCTGGTATAAATCTTTCATCTAAATGTCTCCATTCATTCAACTATTTCTTCAACACTTCCTCTTCCATGCTAAGTTCCTCTCCTTTGCTTGGGTCTATTTCCATTGTAGTTGTTTCCATCCTCTCCCTGTCCTCCTTGTCCTCTTTATCTATTGGCTCTCTTTGAGCTTTCCTGTTAGGGTTCGGTTTGCCTTGATTCGAACTACTCTCTTTTCCTTTCTCCTGACAATCCATAATTTGGACCTCATTTTCTTCTTCTTTTTCTATCTACAACGCTTCAAAGCTATTCGCTTTGCTTGGCTGATTTTGATATTCCTTTTTCCCTGTGTTGTGGGTTTCCTTTGCTTGTCTCCTCTTACTTTTCACTTCTTTTAACCCTTCCTTATCTTCTTGATGTTTCCACTGTTGCTTGTGCATGTTCTCCCCTTCCTCTAGGTTAAGTAGACAGTCCTTAAATAGGTGGCCATACTCATGACATCTACGGCATCTGAATGGGATGTGTTCATAATCTAGGGTTTGTTGCCAAACCTCTTCATGGTATTCTAGTTCCACTGGGTATGTATACACATATCCTCGCATAGAAAGTGTATCTACCTCTTTTTGTCGTTTCTGCTATTTTGACAAATTTGCCTATCATATTTCCAATACCCTCCAGTGTTTCTGGGTCCTAAAAATCCATTGGGAGTCCAAATAATCTTACCCATACCGGGATTGCCAAAAAAATTTCCTTGTCTGGGTCATAACATTCTTCCCAATAACTCATAAACAAGCCAACATTATAATGGAAGTAAGGGCCATTTTCAAATACTTTTTCTTTATCTTGCAGGTTCGAAAATATTATCGTGAAGAAACCTCTAGCTCCCAGCTTGAGCTCGATATGGCCTTTGGGTTGCCATTTTTGTTGTATCCATTTGGTAAAATCCTTCTCCGTCGGCTAGACTCTGATAAACTTGCATATTAGCGCGTATTCTTTCATGTAACTTCTGTATGACTCCAATTTGTTCATCGGAATGATGAATCTCGATTTCTATGTCACACAAGGCATACATTTTCATCTGTTGTCTGCCTGCCATCACGCCCTGAGGATGGGTCCTAACGTTTTGTTTGTATCTCCTGTTAGCTTCTGATTGCTTGTGTTATGGCACAAAACCCCTACTGCCCTCCCTTCTTCCTCTGTCATTATGACCTCAGTAACGGCCTCATGGTATACAGCTTTGCAAGTGTTGTCAAAGATTAGGTCATGGTTGGGTTTCGCTCATGGGTGCCCCAATACCATTAGGGTTGCGGCGCTAACTTCATCCATTTCTTAACATCTTTACTATATTGAGTTAAAAAACAATAAAAATTTAATTACAACCTCTTTACTTTATTTTACTATATTAAATTAAAGAGTAATAAAAAATTATTAAAATAACAAATTGCATCGAACATGGAAACTATATTTGAAAATAAAAAATAATAAAATTTAAATCACAATTTTCCCAACTAAATTTTAAAATCACAATTTAAACTAAACCGATACAATTTTCTTCTTGAGCTAGAGCTAATATTAACCTATACTAGTCATATGTAAAACCCAGTGTCTGTCATTCATCTTCGGCTAGCATACAAACTCCAGGTATATCAAAATAAATTGATACACAATCATATTTAAAAGCCAGTATAACATCACCCTTCTCCAATTGGATACAAACAAATTGGAATTTTTAATATATTTATTTATTTATTTGATATTGAATTTGAAACAAAGATTTTATTAAAGCTACAGGGCCAAAACCTTGTTTGAGTTACTTATTTCTTAAAATTCAAGATATTTAAAAATTTTAACACGCAATCCAAGAACATGTATATGATACCAAGAACTTTTAGCTATGGCTTGTAATGTGTATCATGTATAGATATAGATATTTGAATTTGAAACAAGGATCTTATTAAAAAGGCATTTAGTTGTTACAGTCCCGAATTTTAAAAGTTAATTACGAATGAAATATAGAATATTTTAGAAGTTAATTACCAACTAAATATAGAATGCATTTTGTTGCTCGAGGGCCTAAATGTTAGGAAGTGTTAGAAAGTTGATTACCAACGACATTTTGTTTATACAGGGCCCAAACTTTATGAAGTTAATTGCCAACCAAATATTAATTGGTAAAAATTCAAGCAAACCAAGAACCATTATATGAAACTAAAAACAACTTTATCGGAATAGTTCAGTTATATAATGAAATTCACCAATATAGCTAAATAATTACAAAGGTCAGCGGAATGAGAGATTGACATACTTCTTAAGACTGATACTTCAGAAAAAACAAAAACAGCCCTGTGATCAGCGTCCTTGCAATACTGGTGGATTTAATTCAGTGGGATTTAATTCAGTGCTTCTCTGAAAATAATGGTGGATTTAATTCAGTATAACCGTAACTCTAAAAAAACAAAAAGACAAAACCATGCAAACAGACCAAATGCAAATTAAGTGGATAATTTTTCATGGGAAGAATTTAGAGCAAATGAAATTCAAGAGATTCACAATCTAGGTATTATTATTATTATCCAATTTTAAGGTCACCGCTAAGTTAGACATACACCACATTGCTGTATAAGATCTTTTTGTTTGTTTGTGAGACAAAGAACCCACTTCTTTGTGAGATAAGGGACCCACCTTCCCATAGTGATTTGACTTCTAAAGTCTACAAAGAAATCCGTACTTTACCCACCTCTGAGTTTGAACCTCTGATCTTTTAGGAGGATACACATGCTCTTAACCATTAAGAGAACTCAAAATGTATTTAGCTTGCAAAATAACCAAATGCAATCCTCAGTAGACTTCAATTATTTCAATTAGAATCTATACTGATTTAGAACTAAAATAGAAAAGAATTTTGCATATAATCATCATATTTCTGCAAAGCAGATGAACAACTGATAATATTTTTGGACCGTCACAGTCAGCTTTTATGGAAGGAAATACACTGTTAGTTCCAGAGGGTCTTTGCCGTTTCTATTATGATTTGTGTTAAGTGGGTCTTGGCCGTTTCCATTAAGATTTTTGTGTTAAATTTTTTTATTTTTTTAAAGCAATTTCTGTCCTGTTTTCCTGTATGTCTCATTTTTTATTTTTTAATGAGATAGCAATAGTACCGTTTTTTTTTATATAAAAAAGGGCAAACAGCCCATATAGGGCAAACAGCTGATATATGGGATTGTATTATATCGTGCACAAAAAGGACAGGTATCATAAGAACTATTAAAAACAAAGAGGAGTAATTCCATCATCCCCAAGAATCAAGAAGAAGAAGCCAGAGAGAACAGGGTTCCAGTGTCAAATAGAGTTGAACCCTACAGAAGACCAAAGAGGTGGGTACAATTTCATTGGGTATAATTTCAGTCAACTCTGGCAGCACGGCAAGAGACAGTAGAAGAGCCCGTAACTCTTGGAAAAAATGCAGAATGGAAAAGAAGCTTGCAACTATTGTGCAACGGAAGACCAGCGAATTAAAGAAAAGAGAGGCACCTGTAGTTTGACCTAATGTCAGGTCGGGAAGAAAAAAAAAATTAAAAAATTAAAATAAAATTCATGGATTGTGTTGAAAAATTTTAAGTCCGAGTTTTCACCTAGTGAAAAGGAGATTACTTTCTTGTAAGAAAGAAAGGCCTGGAGGCTGCATGCATATAATTTGATTTCCTTGACCATTTATATTGTTTATTGTTTATTTAGCACCTGTATGTGCCTACGCATTTTTTCTTGGTCTTTGCTTCCATGTCTGCTGTTATGAACTGGGAAAGTCTTTGCTTCAATGTTCGTTGTTATGAACTGGGAAAGTTGTAGTAAGGCCTGAGGAAGATGTTTCATCCTGCACCGGAATGTGTTTATGATAAACTCACCACCTAACTTTATTTGGGGGCTATACATTTGGCCATATACACCGAAATGTGTTTATAATAAATTCACCATCTAACTTTATTTTGGGGGCTATACATTTGGCCATATATCATTCCTCCTGTTCATACACAATAGTTATCATGGAATACAAATTCCATGATATTCAGCCTAGATGAGGCTCAGACAGCCATGAGCCCCTGTTAGCAGTGCAACAGGGAACTATGCTGTGTATAGAAAATTATAGAAAATTAGATATGACAAACCATTGCCCTTATTTACCAGGATTCCGAAAGAACATCAAGTTTAAGTAAATACTGAAATAAAATCACTACCCACAAAATACAGAAATAAAACCACTGCGCACAACAGGTCTTGCAATAACATATCATCAAAATTTGGAATGCGCAACAAAATTTATTGGAATGCGCAACAAAATTTAGCGTAAGGCATATAGCTTCATTATTAATGCCGATGGAATCCAACACCGAAAATCTAGAATGCTATAATTGAGATTCAGCCTCAAAATGAACTTAACTGCAATTACCAAGTCAGAGAAAACATCGGATAGGCAGAGAAATTAATAAATACAGAATTCATATAGTCACTGCCAATTTTTTTGCAAAGAAGGTACAAAACACCTGGGTGGGCGCTAATGCTATACTCAGTACAAAATTTTGCAAGAAAGGACAGGTGCTTGAAGCTCTTCCAAATAGATTCTACACTCTTCTTGTAAGACTTCAAGCCGTTTTGACTCCAGAATATGTTGTTCGTTCCATTTTTGCTCCGATTCAACAAATTTTACCCTACTCGCCACTGGAGAGACTTGTGCAGATTGAAACACATTCATCCTCACTGTTTGGGCGCTGAAGATGAACAGTCCTGAAGTAATCCTCAGTCACGGACCTCATCTCCGAACGGAACCCCTCCAATATCGTCAACAGCGAATTCCTTAGCTCATTTATCATCGTATCCATTTCTTTACGGAGATACCTGTACACTTCTGGACTGATCTGGCCTGACTCTGTTTGGCTTGGGCCAGGTCATTAGCAACATGATATTGTACCTTCTTAGAGGAAGGCTCGCATATTTCATGATTCTTGTCTCTGCGATGTTTCGCTGGAGATGGCTGCTGCTGCCGCTGTTTCTTTTTGCCTTCCTTTTGCTGGCTTTTACTTCTAGGATTCGAGGAACCCATGGCTGCTGAAAATGTATCTGAGACTAATGAAATCTGAGTCAAATGGCTAGGGTTTGAAAGGGTGAGGGCGCCGGATTTCTTTGATTTGTGTGGCTTAACGAATTACACAATTCATTTAATTTGGGGCGGCAACCATTTGCACGCGTTTGTAAACGTGGCGATGGATGCATGATTGGCGGGAACCCTAAACTGTCATGAAAAGGGAAACTTTGCCAGTTCGATTCATTTTTCCATTTCTCTTTTGTTCTTTCCTAGCGCAATTCATTCTTGCCATTTCCGTTGGATTTTTCCAGGTTCGACTAAGGACGGTATCAGTTACTTAATCTAGGAGTTGTTTTGGAGATTCCGGTGGAAGAAATTGAGGTTAAATCTTGATTTGTTGCAGTTAAAATGTTTTTTTAACTGCATATTTAGATTCAGCACCCTGAAAAACCCCTGGGACGCTTTGATTGTGCAGAAACTAGCTATCAAACTTCCGATTCCAATAAATTGCCGCTGGATTTTGACCGGAAAAATCCACCAAAAAAACTTTCAAAAAGTCGCATTATAGACAACTGCCTTAATCTACGTCACTGTGCCATACCCCATGGAGTTCCAGGGTCCTCGATTCCATTGATCCCGCCAACACGGAAATAACTGATTTTGAATCACCATAAAACTGTAGATCTAGAACACCCATTACCAAGGCTGATAACATCTTCAAAAGAAAACCAGTGTAACTAATATATGTATGGAATATCATCTTCACCACTCCGAGATTATTTTTGGGATGCTCCATTAAAGAAACCAGATGGTTTTGATTTCTCTATGCTAATAGCAAAGAGGTTTCTGCGTCTCTATGTCTTCCCTGCTTGTAAACATTGAGACTCCAACAAAAACATTACAAGGTCTCTCAGAGTGCATTTACTATCCCAATAAGAAAGAGGTAATAAAAATTTATTAGAGATATGGTTTATATGAGTTGGAGTCAATTATAGGAAAGAAAAATATTAGATTTTATTTTATTTATATTTAGTTAAATCATTTTACCAATCAAAATAGAAATAATTTTGATTTAGGTTTAATTTAAATTAAATAATATCAAATATAATAATAATTTAGTTGAGAAAATAATAACAAATAAATGTATGCTTCCATTATATTATTATCTCTTCGTTGTTAATTATGTGGGAGTTTTTTTGGAGCTTTGAATTTTAATAATACTTATTATATTGTCATTTCTAAACTCACTTGACAACTAACACTGGCTTTATAAGAACCACTCAATTTGTTTGGGATTCAAACCAAAGTCTTTCAAATTTTCTTGGGTGTGATCACGACCTTAATCGATAAGGACATGCGATTTCTCCATTCTTCATCTCATTTTTCCTTTAATCAATGTTGTTATCTAGTTTGTCGATGATTTTCCCATATACTTTTATGGCCATCTCATATAAAGCTCTTAGATGTAAGTGGTATGACTGCATGTGATTGCCTATGTACTATTTAACCTTTTATCTATGCATTGAATCCCAAAGGCTTTCAATTTTTCTTGGGTGTGATCACGACCTTAATCGATGAGGACATGTAACTTCTCCATTCTTCATCTCATTTTTCCTTTAATCAATGTTGTTATCTAGTTTGTTGATGATTTTCCCATATACTTTTATGGCCATCTCATATACATCCCATAGATGTAGGAAAGCTCTTAGATGTAAGTGGTATTAGTGCATGTGATTGCATATGTACTATTTAACCTTTTACCTATGCATCTAAAGCTAATTTGGAATTAATATGTCTTTTTGTCTATGTAACAACCCTAGTGAAAAATTATGTAAAAACATATATAAGGCCACGGTTGATGGGACACGTATTCCAAGTTGAATGGTGGGGGAAACTTCCTAATGGGTGTTGATTCGGTTTATTATGGCTAAGGAAATTGGCAAAAGCAATGGCTAAGGCTTTGGAAATGAAAAATGGCATTTTTGGCACATTTATTTATGAAAGTAATGGAAATTATGAGAAAAGAAAGGTGAAAGGTCATAGGTTGCATGTGAAGAGGAAAATGATGAAAATAGAGGTCTCCTCAATAAAAAAGGCTTCTGAGGATTAGTTGGCAAGCTCTTGGTTCAAGCTTGGTCAATTCAGTTTTGAAGCTCTTTGTCTCTCATACTCTGGGAGACTTAGAGTTTTCTTGGAGCACTCTTGGTGGGTGTGACATACTTGGATTCTTGGAGCAAGAAAGCAAAGGAAGAGTAGGAAAGCGTAAGAAGGCATCGGGATCAGCAGCTACATTAGATTTGCTTGCAGGTATCAAGTTGCATGTATGATTTCTTCACTAGTTTTGGCATGCATGGCATATGCATGTGGATTCTTGGTCATGATCTGTCATTTGCATTTAGGTTTGTCTAGATTGATAGTGGATTGCCTAGCCTTGTTATTTCCTGGATAGCCATGGTGATTATGGGTTTAATTTCATTGTTTGTTTTTTGTTGGTTCTCATGTTTCTTTAGCTTGGGTTGAGTTATTAGTTCCTGGAAGCCCTCATTGGACAAACACTCTGGAAGCCCTGTAACAGCTTGGGTTGAGTTACTAGTCCCAGAAGCCTTGGTTGGACAAACCCTATGGAAGCCCTTGGTGGGTTGAGTTACAAGTCCTAGAAGTCTTGGTTGGACAAATGCTTTGGAAGCTTGGTGACAGTTGTGAGTTGAGTTACTAGTCCTAGAAGCCTTGGTTGGAACAAACGCTCTAGAAGCCCTGAAAGGCTAGGATGGAGACCAATCTGATGATAGTTTTGTGATGTATGACTGTGAGGTGGAATCACTATTTGATGGGTTGAGGTGGATGGCCTCTGGAAGCCCTAGACGAGTTTTGATTGATGTGTTCTATGAGATCACATATCCATGCTTGGAATATGGCACAGGGATAAATGGTTGAAGAGAGATTTAGCTCAGCGATTCTATGGTCGGGTGGAACATGGAAGTCCCATCTCGGGTTGGATTTTGCATCATCAATAAGAGGTTATTTCTCATTGTATTTCTATGATCATTATACTTGATTATATGAGGATTATATGGCAGTGAGTTCATTAGTATTTTTGTCCCTATTATGCTGGTTATGTATATGTTTTATGACAACAACTATGTATGGCTCTCATCATGTTTTTATTTGTAATTGAATGATCAATGTATCTATGACCTGATGGATGGAATGGGAGTTAATGGGTTGAGGCAGCAATGCTTCATGGCGAATCTCAGATAAGCATGAGACCCCTATGCTCAGATCTGTTATTTACGCTTGAGGATTACATATTCATGATATGATTGACAAAATGTCTGTCATGGCTAGTAGGGGTCCAGTGAAGGTCTTAAACAAGTATTTTCGTTAGTACTGTCATTTCCATGTTATTTTACTATTCTAAAGAGATGGTTTAATTCTGGGCAGTGACCTGGGCTCTAGGCCTGAAATAGTGGCTCAAATCCCAGAGACGTTGGCATAGCACTGACTTAATGATTCTCTGGACACTGGCAAGCAAGCCTGTGAGAGCGACTATGGGTTTTTGGAAGCTGTCATGCCTATAGCATGAGAGCGACTGAGGCTTAAGTTGTCCAAAATCTCAGTGGGACTCGAGGGCAAGCTATCTAAAGTGTTGGACTAGTTCCTGAGGGTCTTGAAGCTAATGTTGAATGTTTGTATGGTGTGTTTCCGTCAGTTCCACTTCCTTAACGTGACTTAAGAGGTTGAATCATATCATAGTGGCTTCTCGTCACATGTTTACCCCGGTTGGCTAGTTGCTTGGGTAGATGTGGGAGGAGGGTGTTACAGAGTGGTATCAAAGCGAGGTTGCGCTCTCCTTGGGCTATGTGTTGGTTATGCTTTCATGTTGGTTCCATATGTGTCCCTTATGCATGTAGTCCATGTGCTTGTTTCATTTGCATGGTGTTGATCATAGTTGTAGTGATGTCACCAAGTGAAGGTTGAAGATGTTGTCATGGAGTATGTCTTTATGTGTGCATGGTTGATTATGCATTGTCATGTGCATCGGTGTTCACATGTTATCAAGTGCACATGATGTAGTTGTTGTTTTCATGCATGAGGTCATGGTTTGTGTAGTTGATATGGTCATGCATTGATGATTGGACTCTAGCTAGAATGTTGTGTATATGGTTTCGTACTCATGTGTTATATGTCTATATGCAGTAGTTGTTATGCATGTATGGTCTTGGTTATAGTTATGCATGAATAGTAGTTCAAACATGCCTTATGAAGCCATGGTATGCAATTTAGGTCATCATGGTGCTATTATTTGTTATGATGTTAATGTGTTGGCTGAGATAGAGCAGGAGATGCAGATTGTCATAATGAGGTTGCAACATTAGACTTTGGGGTAAGAGCAAATCGTCATACAGGTATTGTATATTTGGCATGCAAGTATGTTATTTAATGGATTGTTATATGCATTAGAGTTATGTACATGTTTATCAATGTTGTGGTTACATACATGATAGACGTTAGTTGATTGGTGTAGTCGTATGCACATGTGTCATATAGTCATCAGTGATAGTAACCTGTGGTTGTATGTAATGCTATTATGTTAGATAACTTGATGATTATGTTATATGTTGTTGATGAATATGTTATAGGTTAGTTTGTTGTGGTTTTATCCTAGTAACTTGACGATTGGGGTTATTACATTAAGAGCTTGATGTTTTGTGCTAACTTGGATTGGCCTATGCATATGGTTAGGGTTATGACATTTAGGTATGAGTTAATATGTTCTAATATTATGTCATTCTAATCTAGACCGGTCATACACATGTGATTTCTATGCATAAATGATAATTGTTCATGAGTTAGGATGTGGACATATTAGTTAGTTATTGTTATGGATATCATGATCTTACTTGTGTTTGAGTTGATATGTTGTGAAGTTATATTATGCTAATATGTATTGATTGTGCAAACAAGATAGCCTCCCATGAGATACATTAAAGTATGAGTTCACTTATGTCATATATTTGGTGTTTGATTATGTCATCTATTTGGTGTTTGAGTGTTTGGTGTCTATTACGTCGTCTAGTTGATTTATTTAACATGGTATGTTTGCAAGTTGGTTGGATGTTAGATGAAATGCATAAGATGAGTATGTGTTCAAATGGTCTTGTTTTAAAATGATTGTACTAATACATATGTGTTGAGACAGTTGATTTGTACTTGAGTATAATAGGTGACAGTTGTCGCATTGTGTCTAAGGACTATGAGTTGACTATGGATTATGACATGATTGTTAGTCTTGGTAAAGTTTGATTTCAAATTGATAGATATGATTGTCTTGATATTTGGAACATGTGTTTGACATGTGTGAACAGTTACAGGGTAACATGTTAAGTACTAGTGTGACAAGGTAACTATGGATGTGTTTATATAACTAACAGTTGGGTGACGAACAATATATAGTAAGACTCAATTGCAACAAAGTAAAAAGGTAAAAGAAAGGAATTGGGAAAGAATTCCTTGGCTATGTTTGGAAACCCTAATTCCAAACGAATGAGTGTTTTGCATACAGGAAGTCTTCTTAAACTTGATTTTGTTTTACATTATGTGGATATGTGCTAGATTCATGAAAATGTATTGGACATGTATATTAGCTAGTTTCCAGTTAAGGGTGGATTCATCAAGGGAATTGGAGCCCCTTGAGAGATGGCATGGACGTGTTCAGTTACAAGGCAATGTGCTTAGCACAACAAGGTACAGTAACAAGTATATTGTTATTTTTATTTATGCATTGACAGTTATGCATTCAAGGCAATATGATGTAGGGAATTGCATGGCAAGAGACTTCCATGAAATATTAACGAAGACTCTGGTTGAGCTTTCCTTTGGAAGCACTGTGAACCATGGGGATTGAGTCATGGTGTCTATTATTAGTCTTGTGCTTTTGGTATTTGTGATTTGCTTGCGCTTGATTTGCAATTTTTTCATGTCTAGTGCATGATCATGCCACTTTGTTGCGGTGTCGCATTGTTATTGATTTTCATGGTCTCCTTCTTGTGTGTTTCTTGGCTTGTATTTTATGTTTTGAGTCTTGAGAATTGTTTGGGAAAGAGGAAATTTAATGGAGCTTGAGGAGAGTTGTGTGGTACCCAAAAAATAATGTAAGATTTATATGAAGCTTTGTGCATAAGTAAGTGCAACGAAAGGTAAGACTATGGCAGTCGGTTGGACTAGTTTGGTCCCTTAGTGTAAATGGACAGTAGCAGGATAGTCATGAGAAAGATAACAAGAAAGGTGAAGTAAATGGATTTGAGGCATCAGATACCTTGACTACGTTGGGAGTGATTGCTCTCAAAGTTGTGCATGGTGTGCATAGATACACAACATTCTCTTAACCTTGACCTTATGATATTTGGTAATTATGGTGTGATCATGATTGTGTTGATGTTTATATATCTATACATGTATGTATGTACGTATGTCGTGCCTGATAGCGTCATTATGGATCATGATTGTTCAATGCTAATATTTGTATGTATATGTATGTATGTCACTGTCTGACAGGGTCATTAGGAATCATTCTTGTGGAGGAATGATTGCTTACGTGGGTGAATGACCTGAAGAGGTTTTGGGTCTTACGAGGAATCAATTGGGAGGAGTAACCTGACAAATTTATGAGGTCAATATCATGTGGTTATGAGTTAATATTATGTGATTATATTATTTCTATTCTATGTACAAGTAACTCGAGGGATACACCAGTGAAATGAAAGTAGTGTGGTCAGTGATATGTTGGGACAAGCATGGATAAGACACTAGAAGCAAAGTTGCTTGGTAAAGACAGTGTGGTTTTGGATGTGTGGTACTACTGTTGTGCATATATTGTATATGTTGTACATGTTGCATATGTGTTGTTGTGTGCATGCAGTGTTGTGCATATATAGTGTGTATACATGTTGTTTATGCAATGTTATGTACAGGATGGTACAGATAGTGTTGTGTGAATATTTCATATGCAGTGCTACGTATAGATGGTGCTATGTATAGGTTGTATATGCAGTGTTGTGTACAAATAATGCTATGTACATGTGGATATGTAGTGTTATGTACCTATGGTGTTGTGTGCATGTTGTACAGGTGGTGCTAGGTACATATGGTGTTGTGTACATGATTGTACAAGTGGTGTTGTGTGCATATAGTGTTGTGTACATGTTGTACAAGTGGCGGTGTGTGTAGGTAGTGTTGTGTACATGTCATGCATGTGGCGATGTGTAAATGCAGTGTCGTGTACATGTCATGCGTGTGCTAATGTGTACACATTGTACAGGTGGTGGAGTGTACATGTGGCATTGCGTACACGTTGTGCATGTGGTGTCGTGTACATGTGATGTTATGCACACGTTGTGCAGGTGGTGTAGTGTATAGGTGGTATTGTGTACATGTTGTAGATATGGTACTGGTGTACGTGTGGTATTATGTGCATGTCGTAAATGATGTGGTGTCGGCATGCGGTACTATGAATGTGCATTATGTAGTCATGGTATCATGACATGTGTATTCCTTGTGTTGTACTTTGTGTAGTACATGTATTTTGTTGTGTTGTACGCTAGATGTAGGTACATGTATTGTGTGGCATTATACATCGGGTATAAATGTATGAGTTGTGTTGTATATCAGGTGTATGTGTATGTGTTACACAGTATTTTGTCACGCCTCCTATGCTTCCCTGTGTCATATTTCGGAGAGCCCAAAACTTGGCAATCATGTAGTGTACCCATCCTGATATCCAGTTCATATCCTCCCTGAAGACTTAATGAAAACATGCCTTGAGACTTCCGTGAAGAAGTAAGCTCTAAAACCCTAATTTTAGGACCAACACGACCCTAACACTCGCAACTAGTGCTAATGGCAAGTTGCATTTTACTGGCCTCGCGCTGCCATCGCACTTTTTACTTGGATACTTGCGCTGATCCCTAAAAGGCAAGTTTTCCCAAAGAGGACAAGAAGCTTCATGATCTAGAGGCTTCCAAAACAACAAGTTGGAGGTTGTTCATTGAGGATGTGGTCAAATTTCCCAATATTTCCCTTTTATCTTTCCCTACCTATATATTCATCCTTTCCTATTCCCAAATGGTTGGTCTCTGATTATTTGCACCCTTATGATGAAATAGTGCTTACATGCTATTCACTTTGGCTTGGAGAGCTTAAGCTTGGACTTGGACATTCACTCAAGGAGGGCTACTAACATCAAGGCATGGGTTGTATGCTTCCTCTTTTGTTTATTAATATATATAATTGTTAGTTCACTTTCCATAAATGCTTGTGTCAATGCTTCATTTATCTTAATGCTCCTTGATCTGTTAAGTGGATTACATTTGATTATGCTTGTTGCACTTTTATGCTTTGTCATGTCTTTGGCTTCTTGTGCAAATATTCAAATGCTATGAGTAGAAAGGACTAATCCTGAGGATAAAGTGATCAAGATCTTCGACAAAGGAGTGTATTATAGCATCAAAGCGAGGTAGGTCTCCTTTCTCTTCTCTTATTTCGATTATAATATAGGAAAGTGTCTTATAGATTGTCTCGTTTGTTGCTAGAACCACTCATTGGGCTAAAGGGATCATCTCTATCCGTGGAGAGGATTTACCTACACAACAAAATGGTGACTCCACTAGGTGTTATACGGTCAATTTCTTAAAGTCACCCCAGGCGAGGGTTTCAAGGACTCATCTCAAAAATTAAAGGCAGTTAAACTTGGCAAGAAGGCAGCAAAGAAACGAAACAAGGATGCTCGCAATGGAGAGAGGATGGGTCAGAATAGCAGCAGCAATAAACAAAAAATAAAAATAAAAAATTAATGAAGTCAAAGTTATTGCATGTAAATGGGCATACTACTATAAGACCTGGTAAGGAATGTGTACCCTTGGGTAATCACTAGTAAAGTCTGGTTAGACCTAGGTAATAGGGGGGGATGTCGGCTTAACAATACCCCAGGTAAAAACTTTGAGGGGGTAAGGGCTAGAGTGAGCGGGATTGTCTCACTTAGCAGGTTTGGCTGGAGTTAGTTAAGGAACCCCAAGTCAAGTTTAAGGGGGGAATTGTTAGGTAAACTTGACTCGGGATAGAGTCAAAGTTGACCAGGTTAAACAGTGATGGTTTTGGGGCACATGGTATTGTGCACCCATAGAATTCTGCCCATGGTATTATATGTAATGGAGCTTATAAAAGGCTAGCAGGACTTCATTGTGATGTAGGCCTGGAGGTGAGCGGTGAAGGCTCACTTGGCCAGATTGGCCAGGATTTTGGCCAATGCTAATGAGATATCACTAGGTTAGGTTTTTCCCCGGATTTGGGGTTTTTCGAGAAAAACATGTGTGTTTATGTGTTTATGGTTGTTGCTGGTTATTTTTATATTTATTCCTTTCAGTAATTAGATGCCCGAAGATGGTTCAAGTAACGGTCGATCCCAGCATGGTCGTTGCCGACGCCCCTTGCAATGCCCAAAGATGGTGCAAGTAATGGTCGATCCCAACGTGGTTGTGGCCATCGTGGTGGACATGCCATCGTCATCATTGTTCATCGAGGCCGTGCAGGCGGAAAGCACAAACTCCACCAAAGATTTGAGAGACCTCCAACATCTAGCATCTTTCTCACACTCCACAGACGTGGTGTGGCATATTATATCTATCCCTTCCCTGCTTCTCTCAAAGATGCCTTCAAAATCTATGGAGGTCCTCATTATCATTGGACCCTCTACCTGATTCACCCTCAGATCCATTTATATATATTTTTATGAACCCATCTGTGTTTTTCTATCACTGGTGCACAGTACGTGGGAACTAAGGCGATCGCAGTACCTAACCACATCAACATAACAATAATATTCTCCGGCCATCATTGTTGATCCATATCCATACCAAATCTGAATTTAATTAGCTCTTTAACCATTTTCAATAGTGATCTCATGATCAATAACGAAAAAATTATATGTTGATATTTCTGTTCATTTTGCCAAAATAAATCCTTTGCTACACAGGCATACATCGAAAGCCCAAACCCTTAACCATGGCTCTAATTCTAATTGTTAAGAAATTGATTGTATAACATAAATAATTACTGAAAGGAATAAATATAAAAATAACCAGCAACAACCATAATCACATAAACGCACATGTTTATCTAGGAAAACCCCAAATCCGGGGAAAAACCCAACCTAATGATATCTCATTTGCATTTGCCAAAAAACCCTAGCCAATCCAACCAAGTGAGATTTCACCGCTCACCTCCAAGCCTACATTACAATGAAGTCCTTCTAGCCTTTTATAAGCTCCATTACATATAATACCATGGGCAGAATACTATGGGTGCACAATACCATATGCCCCAAAACCATCACTATTTAACCTAGTCAACTTTAACTCTATCCCGAGTCAAGTTTACCTAACACTAGGAAAGCTATAACCTTTCCATCCATTTCTTCAATCTGATCCTTTCATTAGTTTGACCAACCGTCGAATTCTCGGCTTGTGTGCATCAGTGTAGGTTTATACAATCACGAATTACTGCTTAGAGTGTTAAGTCTAGATTATTATTATTATTATTATTTTTAATTTTTTTTTTCCCATATTTCTTGCTCAGCGCAAGTTTTATCAGTGACAGTCGTGTTGGAAGCACTTATTTTTACTTCTACAATCGTGTTGAAAACCCTATTTTCCACTATTTTCTCACACTGAAAATCAGCACGGGTTTTGTAATATAAAGTAGTGTTGATGACCCCAACCAACGTGGGTTTTGCTATGAAAAGTAGTGTTGATGACCCTATCAGCACGGGTTTAGCTATATGAAGTAGCGTTGATCCTTGAATGTGAGAAATTTTAGGGTTTCTTCCTTAGAATCCATTGTGTCTTGGCCCTTGAGGTCTTTTCCCATCCTATATGCTAGGATTTGTTAGTTCTTTGATTGATTGTCTTGATTAATTTACAAAATTTGTCTCACTGGCTTTGAAGTGAAATCTAATTGAGTTCTAGGGTTTCTAGTCAGTTGGTCATCACTTGCTGCTTGTTGGTGTCATTGAGATGTTGGTTTTGTTGATTGATTGTGTTTTTTCTTTGGAAATCATTGAAAACATTGTTGTGTATTGGTTTTAGCTTGTCTTTCAAAATTTACTTTTCGCGAAAATGCATTAGATTAGTTGCATTAAAAATTTAATTTTTGAGATTCATCATTGAGAATATATTACATTTTTCAGTGATTGAAAGCTAAAGACTATATCAAGTGCATCAAATCATTCAAAACGAAAAGAAAAGCATAATTCATATAAATGCATCTTAGTAAAGTCAAAATCATTTTTCTTTCGAAAAGTTGCATTTAGGATAGTGAAAAGTGAAAATATTTTTTACTTTTTGCATTGCATTTGGAAGACGAAAGTGAAATTTAGTGGAAGGCATGTTGTTTGATGCATTTTGATTGATGCATTATTGATTGAGTTTCTTCCCTTGGTTAGTCTAGCTTTCATTAAAGTGGAAATTTTCCTTTCCACATATAGCTGCATCTTAGGGATTTAGGTGACATCGTTTTGAGCCCAAAACTGTAACATAATTGAAGAGAAACATTAAATTTTACTCAACTAACCTAAGGATCATTTGAAACTTAATGAAAAACATTTAGAGGTCTAGGCTAGAGATGTGTCCCGACTTCTATAAATCTAGCAGCTGTCGTTAATTGCCTGCATTGTATCCCGAGGGTGAAATCTCGTTCCAGTACGAAAGTATATTGAAGGTTCTCGAGTACTTTCGGGTATATCTAAGGCACTTCAGAATTACAAGTATATGGGAATGCTCTCATTGAATGGTTATGCATTAGACAACACTAACACAAACTTGTGCTCCCTGTACCGTTGAGTATATATTAGGAGACCCCACTAGGTTGTTATCCTTTAGCCACAGGTAACCGAGTCAGCTGCCTTGTAAACGTGATACACCGAACACAGCATTCGGGGAGATTGGCCGCCGTGTGTTAAGTGCTCGGTTTCAGGTAAGGTGTATATAGCAGTTCATGGATACTTGGTAAACCCTTTTGCTTAGATTACCCCTTTTTTATTTATTTTTGTTAAAGTTATAAAATTAATTAATTGACCGTGGAAAAACATCCTTCCTATGGAAATACTCCTTAGTAGATCTTAGGTTGATACCAATGGAAACATTTCATGAGTCTACGAGTCAAGGAAACCCCTCTGACGGGAATCCTATCCCTTTTCCTTCTTTTGGAAATACTGGTGCTCCCTATATGGAAATGTTGTCCCTTCCTGGATTGACCATTGGTCTACCAGTTTGGTTATTTTTGACCTCGGTGATTTCGAGTGTCCAAACTTCTTTTCAACCAAGTTCTCCTCCACCTGAACAACATCAACCTCAAATTGATCCTAAGGTTGACCCCTCACCTTCTTCACCTATTTCTTTACCCCATTCTTCCTCTTCGCTTGGTGAAAGTCTGGATTCTAGTAACCATGAAGCTAAGAAGAAGAAGAAGAGGATGAATAGTAAGAAGCAAAATAAGCTCGGAGGCAACCAAGAAGCCATTGCTATGGATGCAACTGATGTAGAAAAATATTCCAACCAGCCCTGGAAAGTAAACTTCCTTTGCATGTTATGTAAGGGTGACCACCTTCTTCGAAACTGTCCTGGTATTCCTAAGGTCTTCGAAGTGTGGTCCATAGGTTCACATCGACCTTTGTCATCAGCCTTTGGCAATCATGCTGGTGATAAACCTTCAACTAGTAATAATAAGGTCCATGGAAAAAAGGGAAAAGTCAAATTTCTTTGTAATTTGTGTGAATGCAATTATCCCATTCACCTTTGTCCTCTTTTGGATGAAGCTTCCAAAGGGTTGGAAAACCTTCCAGCTTCTCAACTTTGTCTTCCGGTTGGGTATCAAAATCTTTCCCCTGATCCTTCACTAGTTGATCCAATATTTGATAAAAATCCATCTTTGGTCAACCCCACTCTCTCTGAAAGTGAGTCTCGTAAGTCCATTCTTGACCAACCATTGGTTGAGCCAATGGTAGAACCAACTCCACCTTCTATTAACCGTACCTTCTGGTAGAGAGTGAACCTCATACTGCTCAGGTTCTTCTGGTTTCTTCAGTTTCAAATGAACTGGAGCTAAATCCTCTCATTACCGAGGTGCATGAGAGTAGTTCTCCTATTCCCATAATGCAAAAGGGAAGCTCTCACATTCCTACGACACCCCCTCCGAGTATTTTAGTCACTTTCTTTGATTGGAGTCGACTGGCGAGATATCGTCTTCAGTGTTATGTGCCTTTCCAGATTACAATATAGGCTTACCATATGGTCATACCAATCACAGACATAGATGAGGGCGCATCTGTTAGCATTATATCCTCAACTTCTTAGAAAGCTTTAGGTTCTCCTGAGATTATCCCCATCACCCAGAATCTGTTAGATTTTAACAGAGGAACTAGTCAACCATTATGGATCCTTCCCAAGTTAACTATTGCTTTGGGAGGAAAGATTGTCTATATAGACGTGATAGTTCCAAGGCCCATTGGATTTTAATCCACTCCTTGGTTGTGACTATGTTTATGTCATGGGAGCTCTTGTTTATTCCCTCTTTCGATTGATGTGTTTCCTACATGAAGTAAGCATTGTGATAATTGATCAACTTACGCTCATTGGTCCTGAATTAACTCCCAATCAACCATCATCCCTAAATGGTTCTTATATGCAAGCGATATCACCCCCGCCATAGGTTAATTAAGTGGCCACCTGTTCCATGCCCACATCTACTGATGATCTAGTAGGTGATGTACTACATCATGTACTGGGGGCATTGGAGCATGATTTTTCATTTGGATCCCTGGACATGTATCATTTCCAGAGTGTTGTTCTCCAATATGATGAGAACCTCATGGAAGCCATGGTCTCTTATAGTCCATGATCAAGGGATATGAGGATAGTTCTTTTACCATGTCAACCTCGTTAAAAAACGAAATAAGTCCCATGAGGATAGTTATTTTACTATGTCAACCTCGTTAAAAAATGGAATAGATCTCCATGAGCATGGTTCTTTTCCTGTGTCAAACTTGTTAAAAAATTAAATAAATCCCCTTCCAATTTGAGTCTCTGATTAGATCTCGTAAAATTCCAATCGAGTCTTTCACTTGATTGCGTAAGTAACCCTTCATTCCATCCACCTCAATTAGTAACCAATAGTCTACTTAGGTGAATGAAATGAAGCTTGGGGGGCATGTACCTCGAATTGAGTCATTATGTTCCGGGCCTGAAAACTTATCTCAAGCATAGTTTATCTTCATTTCAAGCTTGTGTAAAAATGAAACCAAACCCAAGCATAGTGTGTCTTTGTTTCAAGCTTGTGTAAAAATGAAACCAAATCCAAGCATAGTTTGTCTTTGTTTCAATCTTGTGTAAAAATGAAACCAAATCCAAGCATAGTTTTTTCTCATGTTTCAAGCTTGTAAAAAATGAAACCATCTTCGAGTATACTCAAGCATAGTTTCTCATGTTTCAATCTTGTGTTAAAATGAAACCATTCCCACTTTACATCTCATGATTGCCATTTTTATCATCCAATTTTTGTTAGATGAGCCTTGGTTTTTTCCTTTCCATCGTCACCATTTGTTTGGCCAATCATATGTCTTCACTTGGTTGTTTTACCCTTGCTTGGGTAATATCTGCAACAGGTGGCCTAATTAGCCATCCTCTTGACCCTTACTGTTTTAAGCAGTTCCATCATCGCCGGAACCAGTTGCTATCCTTTTATACTACTCGTTCCTCCAGGAGGAGTCATCTTTAAGCTCTTTTCTGACTCCTGAAAAATGAAAAGATTGTCGTGTACTTGTCTTTTTGAACTCGTTAAATTAAATGAATTGACGTCATCTCAGTATACGTTTACCCCTTTTTTCGGTTGGGATTGACTATTTACAAAAAAGGAACACCTTGGTCGACATGGTCAAGAGGTTCTCTTGAATATTGTTTTCTACCTTTTCGGGCTCGAGAAACAAATTACGAAAAGGGACCCGATGGAGTTTTCTTTTTCATCCCTTTTTCAAAGTCTCTAAATATGAAAAATACGTTGAGTTACTCTTCTATTAGACTTGTAAAAATTAAATGACAAAAGACTCGTCACCATGATGAGCCCGAGTTCCTCCTTCCTAGGGTTCGTAAAACTTACTAGGATGGATTCATCCAAAGGGTGAAATTATATGGAAATCATATGTTATCCCTTTCAAGATTGCAATAAAAAATATATGGGGTACTCACTAGAAATAGTGGGGGAAAAGCGAAAGTGAAACATCTCTTGTATAGACAATGTGTCGCTCTTGAACATGACACTCATTTGTTTCTCGTGTCAAGTTTGGGATATCCTCATTTAATCACTTGTCCTTCTAGGTTTGGGAGATCCATTTTTCCTCTCATATGTTCCACTTAGTTGTCATGAACCTTGGCCCTATGTTGAGTCAAATTCTACCACACTCCAGAATCGTGTCGTTGATCTGCAGTTTACTAGTTATACATTGTCTGACCTTTTGCCACAGTCTTGGATCATACTCGTTTATTCCACTTTATTCCTTGTTTCGTGTCGATGATGAGGGAATCATTATGGCCCTTCTTCAACAGGTTATTTCCTGTCAATTTCATCTCATTATCCAGGAACATGACTTAGAAACACCCTTTCAATACCTTAGAGCTTACATGCCATAACAACAAGTTCTTCACATTCGACGACATGTTTTCATCACTGGCCTTCTATCGAATGATTCCACGAGTGTTCGACTTTAGCTTCATTTTCACATTCACGGATTGTATTGTCGTACCTTGAGAGCCATTGCTATTATTGGTGGTTTCCCTCGTGCCTGTTAATGGTCCACATCATTGGCTGGTAATCAGGTGGGTTTCTTGCATGTTCGACTTCGACACATTCATTCGCGTGTTAGAATTTGTACTTTGATCAGGTTGGGATGGAGTGCAAGACCCTGAGTTTTGTATGATATAACTCAGGTTGCGTGGAGTTATGTATTATTCATGATTTTACACATGTCTCTTCTATACGAATGGTTGTGACCATACCGTGGGACTTTATATTTATGATGATGATGATCCTTTTATAGATATTAGACTTCAAAACATTCCTTTTTAATTCAGGATGGTTGTGCCCATGCCATGGATCTTTTCAAATAGTACTTTATATCCAGATGGTTGCATCCATACTATGGATTCATGTTTTGTTATCAGATATGTATATGTATATGTGTCCTTGATGTGCAGGTCTCCTGAGAGTGTTTGTTCTCTTCCTTGAAAAAGATTGTAAAGCATCTCAGCCATCACTCCATGTTTTGCCTTCATGCTTTAGGGGGCATCTGTTACACTGTGTTTTGTCACGCCTCCCACGCTTCCCTGTGCCATATCCCAGAGTGCCCAAAACTTAGCAATCATGCAGTGTACCCATCCTAATATCCAATTTAGATCCTCCCTGAAGACTTAATGAAAACATGCCTTGAACCTTCCCTGAAGAAGTAAGCTCTAAAATGCTAATTTTAGGACCAACACGACCCTGACACTGGAAACTAGTGTTGATGGAAAGTTGCATTATTCTGGCCTTGCACTGCGAGCGCACTTTTTACTTGGATACTCGTGTTGATCCCTAAAAGGAAAGCTTTCCCAAAGAGCACAAGAAGCTTTGTGATCTAAAAGCTTCCAGAACGACGAGCTGGAGTTTGTTCGTTGAGGATGTGGTCGAATTTCCCAATATTTCCCTTTAATATTATCCATATGAGCTACCTCCTTGAGATGAGGGCCTTCCCTTATCTTTGGATAGATCCTAACTCCCTCTCCCTGCCTATATATTCATCCTCTCCCATTCCCAAATGGTTGGTATTTTATTATTTGCACCCTTATGCTGAGATAATGCTTACATGCTATTTAATTTGGCTTGGAGAAGGGGTGCTTAGAGAGCTTAAGCTCGGACTTGGAAATTCACTCAAGGAGGGCTACTAACATCAAGGCATGGGTTATATGTTTCCTCTTTTATTTATTAATATATACAATTGTTGGTTCACTTTCCATAAATGATTGTGTCAATGCTTCATTTATCTTAATGCTCCTTAATCTGTTAAGTGGATTACATTTGATTATGCTTGTTGCACTTTTATGCTTTGTCGTGTCTTTGGCCTCTTGTGCAGATATTCAAATGCTATGAGCAGCAAGGACTAAGCGTGAGGAGAAAGTGATCAAGATATTCGACAAAGGAGTGTATTATAGCATCAGAGCGAGGTAGGTCTCCTTCCTCTTCTCTTATTTCAATTGTAATCTAGGAAAGTGTCTTGTAGATTCTCTCGTTTTTTGCTAGACCCACTCATTAGGCTAGAGGGATCGTCTCTGTCCACGAAGAGGATTTACCTACACAACAATATGCATTTTGAGGTGTCACATGTTATGTGCATATGCATGTCTTGTGATGTACATTGTGTATGTATATGTGTTGTGTTGTGTCGTACACCAGATGTAGGAGTATGTATTGTGTTGTGTTGTACATTGGGTGTAGATGCATGTATTGCATGGTATTGTATGTCATGTGTGGTGGTATGGGTGTGATGCACACTATGTGTATGTGCACATGGTTAAGGAGAAGACATTGGGTATTTTTCGGGTGTGCCAACCAATCTAATGTGTGTACAGAATAAAGACAAAGGTAGAAGCTAAGGATTGATTAAAGGATCAATATCAATATTTTATTCAGTTTTACTATGCATGTGATTTATCATTTTGGTGTATGATGATTACATGTGATTTACGATTCTGGTTTATGATGGTTACACGTGATTTATGATTTTGATCTATGATGATTGTGTTTTGAGCTAACCTAATGTGATATGTTTATACATGATGATTTGGTCAAAGATACTAGTTTGACTTGTTGTTACAGGAAGCAAACAGGATTCCTAGTGTACCTTATTGACAACTACCAATGAGGTATGATTTGAAGTTATTTCAATTTATTTTTAATATAATGGCAGTTATTGCTTGGTACAGGAAGCATGAAATGTATAGTTGGGTGATTGAAACTAACTACAAGAATTAGTAGCGACAGTGAAAGAAATTGGAACATGCAACAGTATGTTGGTAAAGCACTTCAGGAGCAGGGCCATTGTGGGACACTGGTACCCAATAGTGTCCATTGATTTCCATAAGCATGATGTAACTGGTATAATGGTATTAAGGCAAGGATATTCCTTGGTTTATGTATCTTCCAATGTGAGGAAGCCTTGCTAAGGGATGGACTGCTCGAGATGGGAGTACCAACGAAATTTGGAAGGTGAGTGACTGCATGGAAGGAGTTGATCGGATTGCCTGAGGGACTGTGTAGCAGAGTATGGAAGATTGGGGATGGATTTATTTTGGTCATTAGCATTGCCAGATGGAATCAGATGCACATTGAGAGTGTGCCCTGGAACAATGAGTCGGTAACTGTTCACTAAGAGGACAAGTGGCCCAGGATTGTAGCATTGGACATTGGATGAAAATTTGACTTTGTAGTGGATTCTAGACTTCCTGGGAAGGAGGTGAATCCTGGTACTATTTTGAGGGTGGAGGTGTGTGCCTTTGGATTCCCCTATTGATTGATACAGACATCATATCCTTTTATTTGTTAGTTGAGAAAATATATAAATGTGTATATGTGTATATTATTGTAAATATTGTATCGATCTAGTTTATAAAGCTCCATAGCCATTATGGTTATTTGTTGGTTGAAGAAAATGTGCATAAGTATATGTGGTTATTATTGTAAATACCATAATGAGTTGTGTTATAAAGCTCCAATAAACAATATGTTTGTCATGTTTCAGCAGTGGTCATCGTAAATATTGCTACGAGCTGCGTTATAAAGCTCCATGGGCAGGATGTTTTGCTTTCAATAGTCTTGTTGGTTATAGGTGTCATTGAACACCGAAGACGGTGTTCCTCTAAGGGGGAGGGTTTTGTAACAGCCCCAGTGAAAATTCATGTAAAAATATATATAAGGCCACGGTTAATGGGACATGTATTCTAAGTTGAATGGTGGGGGAAACATCCTAATGGGTGTTGATTAAGTTTATTATGGCTAAGGAATTGGCAAAGGCAATGGCTAAGGCTTTGGAAAGGCAAAATGGCATTTTTGGCACATTTATTTATGAAAATAATGGAAATTAGGAGAAAAGGAAGGTGAAAGGTCACATGTTGCATGTGAGGAGGAAAATGAAGGAAAATAATGGAAAATTAAGAAAATAGAGGCCTCACTAATAAAAAGGCTTCTCAAGATCAATTGGCATGCTCTTGGCTCAAGCGTGGTCAGTTCAATTTTGAAGCGCTCTCTCTCTTCTCTCCCTCATACTCTTGGAGACTTAGATTTTTCTTGGAGCACTCTTGGTGGGTGTGGCATACTTGGATTCTTGGAGCAAGAAGGCAAAGGAAGAGCAGGACAGCGCAAGAAGGCATCAGGATCAACAACTAAATCATATTTTCTTGCAAGTACCAAGTTGCATGTATGATTTTTTCACTAGTTTTGGCATGCATGGAATATGCATGTGGATTCTTGGTCATGATCTGTCATTGGCATGGAGGTTTTCCTGGATTGATAGTGGATTGCCTAGCCTTGCCATTCCATGGATAGTCATGGTGATTGTGGGTTTACTTTCATTGTTTGTTTTTGGTTTGTTCTCATGTTTCCTTAGCTTGGGTTGATTTCTTAGTTCTTGGAAGCCCTGGTTGGACAAATGCTTTAGAAGCCCTGTAACAGCTTGGTTTGAGTTACTAGTCCCGGAAGCCTTGGTTGGACAAACACTCTAGAAGCCCTTGGTGGGTTGAGTTACTAGTCCTGGAAGCCTTGGTTGGGACAAAAACTCTAGAAGCCTTGGAAGGCTAGGATGGAGACTAATCTGATGATGGTTTTTTTATGTCCTACTGTGAGTTGGAATCATTGTTGATGGTTTAAGGTGGATGGCCTCTAGAATCCCTGGATGAGTTTTGATTGATGTGTTCTATGAGATCCCACATCCATGCTTGGAATATGGGACAAGGGTGAATGACTGAAGAGAGATTTGGCTTAGCCATTCTACGGTCAGGTGGAACGTGGAAGTCCCATCCCGGGTTGGATTTTGCATAATCAATAAGAGGTTATTTCTCCTTGTATTTCTATGATCATTATACTAGATTATATGAGGTTTATATGGTGGCAAGTTCGTTGGTAGTTTTGTCCCTATTATGTTGGTTATGTGCATGTTTTATGACAATAGCTATGTATGACTCTCATCATGTTTTTATTTGTAATTGAATGAATAATGTATCTATGACCTAATGGATGGAATGGAATTTAATGGGTTGAGGCATCAATGCTTCATGGTGAATCTCAAATAAGTATGAGACCCCTATCCTCATATATCTTATTTACACTTGAAGATTACATATTCATGATATGTTTGAAGAAATGCTTGTCATGGCTAGTAGGGGTCTAGTCAAGGTCTTAAATAAGTATTTACTTTAGTATTGTCATTTCCATGTTATTTTATTGCTCTGAAGAGATGATTCAATTCTGGGCAGTGACCTGGGCTTTGGGCCTGAAAAAGTGGCTCAAATCCCGGGGATGCTAGCATAACACTGCCTAAATGAGTCTCTGGACGTTAGAAGGTAAGCTTGTGAGGGCGACTCTGGGTTTATAGACATTTTAGTGCCTATAACATGAGAGCAATTGAGGCTTAAGTTGTTTAAAAGCTTAGTGGGACCCAAGGGAGAGTTTTCAAAAGTGTTGGACTGGTTCCTAAGGGTCCTAAAGCTGATTTTGAATGTTTCTATGGTGTGTTTCCGTCGGTTCCACTTCCTTAACATGATTTAGGAGGACGAATCATATCATAGTTGCCTCTCGTCGCATGTTTACCCTAGTTGGACAATGCTTGGGTAGATGTGGGAGGAGGGTTTTATAGTCTATGTGATGCCAATGTCTATTATAACCCTTTAACCATGCATCTATAACTAATTTGGAACTAATATGTTCCTTTGTATATTTCCTATGAGTCATGGAAGATGATCTTTAGTCATATGAAGGTACTAAACCATAGTTATCTAAATTCTTGATCCTCCACCCATTGGCTTGTTAGGGAGTTGAATATATTCATTGATTCTTGGCAAATGTATATGTGTCGTTTATATGTCCTTTAGTATTCAACCAATGGGAATATACCCTTGGGTACAAGATTATGAAATAAAGATAGATTTAGTTATGCATTTATATAAGGATGATAGATTGATCAACAAAGCTTCATAAATATGGTGCCATTCCAAAGAAAATCCATCATTCTATTTTTGTGTGGCATTGGATTACTGTCATAATAGACTTTGCACCTCATCGCCTATATGAGAATTCCGGTGTAGATTAGAGTAGTAGCTTCCACAAGATTTTTGAGTTGTTCATGGTTGTTATCTTGCAATGCTTCTCTTGTCAACAATTCACTAGAAAATTTCAAATCATGCACCAACCTTTACTCGCCTTCATAAATACAATGAACTAACTTATGCACTAGTCTTCATTTCAAACCAAAAGAGGTCTGAAAGGTAGCACATTAATGGTTCAATGATTAACATTACCTTCGTGTTGTTGAAAGCTTGGCGTAAAAAGAAAAAAAGGAAAAAAAAAAATCCAAGGCATTTGCAACGTTTCAAGTTATGCTCCTCTGTCGAGAAACTCATCCCTCCAATTAAAATCATCTCCCTTTCAAAGATGAATTCATTTCATTTTGACAAATCCATTGGGCTCTTCTCTACATTAATTTCTATTTATGGGGCAATTTTATTCTTAGTTGGGTTGATTGTTCACAGATGAATCAATTTTTCTTTGAAATTTTGTTAATTTTTGTCTCCAATTCTATTTCTCTAACCAAACAAGTGATTGACTTCCCCCTCAAGTAGGAATAATTTATGAGACTCATTGTTATCTTTAGATACTCTAGTCAACTTATTGTGTAAGTGGTTTCTTATCAAGAATTTAAATTTATGTTGTGCACAAAACACCCAAATAGCATAAACATGAAAGAGAGGTAACTTCATGCCTTAAAGATGAGATAAGAGAATGAATGACAAGCTTCTTTAACGGGGTAACCTCCTTTTACAATACAATAAATGCACAAGATTAGATGATATTTAAGACTTGGCCTCCTTGTTATATATAGGAGGCAAAAGGTATAATTACAATTAAAGGGCCTAGCTAACTATTAAGGGGACCAGGTAACCATTAAAGGGCCTATATGACCAATAAGGATAATGCTAATATAACAATGGAAATTTAATAACTCAATATCTAAGGTTTTACATTTAACATCTTAACTTGTCCATCCCCTTCAAACAAGTGTTGCTTTCAACACTTAATTAGTTGTGGATGCTTCTGCATGAAAAATGCATCTTCCCACGTAGAGTCATCTACTAGTAGGTCATTCCACTTCATTAAGTACTTGATAATTGCTCAAATGTGTAGTTCTTTAATATGTGTTCCAAGGATTGTTTCTGGTTCTATTATGTTTTTCCCTTCTTTATTAATCTCCTATAAAATAATTTGAACTAGGATTTCATTCATCAATTACCTTCTTTAAGCAAAAGTGGATGTGCACATGAAGATAGAGACAACTCCAATTTGCCAACCATAATTCCAATCCTTTGCAATACCTTATAGGGACCATGGTACTTAAATGCTAGTTTGTCCTTATTTTCATACTTGGGGAGCTTTTATTTGTACGGTTGTAGTCTCAAAAATACCCAATCCCCCACTCCAAATTATGTTTCACTACAATGTCTACTTATTGTTCATCTTATTTTGTCTTGTAGCCAAGTTATCCTCTAATAGTTGAAGAACCTTTTCTTGGTGCTTTATGTGGTCCTCTTATACATGAACATTCACTTTTACTCTCAAGGTTAATGTCATGGATGGAGTATTATATCCATAAAGAGCCATAAATAGGGACATTTTTTAATGAAATTTGGAAGGATGTGTTGTACCACCATTTTGCCAAGGGAAACCAATTGATCCATTATGTTTATTTACTAGATTCAAAGCAATGAATATACCCTTATGGACATTTATTTGGAATATCAATTATCCCATCAAATTGAGGATGGTAAGAAGAGTTGTGAATCAATTTGATTATCCAACACACAAAAATAATTCGGTGTAAAAATTACCAAAGAAAATTGGATCTATATCAACTATAATAATCTTGGGAATTCCTAGTAGCTTTTGAATTGTTTCCATGTATGTTGCAATTATTGTAATTGTTTTAGAAGGATAAGAAGGAGAGAACAAAATGACATAATTTGTGAGTCAATCCAACTCTACCGTGATGACATTATTTCCTTTAGACTTTAATAGAATTGTAATCAAATCCATTGATATCTCTTCACAATGCTAACTTGGTATGGCTAATCGTTGTACAAGACCCAAGGTCTTGATTGTCTCTCCCTTATTCTATTGACATGCCAAATATTTGGCCAAAAAATTTTGAACATCAATTGTAAGACCTTCAACATATGAGACTTCAATTCAACAAATTTTTTCTCCCCATTATCATCATTTCCTTGGGTCATAATATCACCTTTAGGTGAACTCTCATATAACATATGTAAAAGCATGGCTTTGAAGTATTTTTGCAATCATTCCATATCTTGATCAAGCAACTTTACAGTTTTATCTTCAATATCCTTTTTAAGGATTTCTTGTAAATGTACCAAATTAGACTTTTTCAACACATTATCACCCATTTAGTTAATTGGTTCCTCAATAGGGATACTTTTTTAAAACCTTGATTTTATTCTAGAGGTCAACATTTGGTGTAAAGTATCTTTGAAAAAATGGCCCTGTTGAGTTTGAATGTTTAATCTATAGTATCACAATATGTCTTCTTTGTAATGCCACAAGGTTAAACAAATTTGGGTGTGCCAAGGGAAATTTATGGTAGCCTCCCCAAAACTTGTTGGTTTTGGCTCTTTCAACAGATCAAACTTGTACAAACTAACACATGTCCAATTTTTCAAATCTAATTCTAATTTTTTTGTGGAATACTATTTCCACAATATATTCAATACAACTAATGGCACTCAATTTAGATCTCTCTATAATCAAATATGATTTTTGTACCCATAACAGATGCTTGAGACTAGTTATGGCTAGTCAAGAACCCTAACTTCTACATGTAACTTCAAAAGTACGGTGACATAAAATATAAAATTGTTACATGAGTACTTTGTCATGTTTTCATAGGTTCCAAAAGTTTTTCTTTATAAAACTACCCAAAATAAATTATACAAACACACAAATGCCAAGATGACTTGTTGAGACAAATTTTAAGACTAGTCAAAAACTATAATTTCACACCCTGTATTTTTGAAACTATATCAAACCAAGACCTGAACTTTTTACCACAAGTATTGCACATTATCTCCTCGAGATCCCAAAAGTTTAAGTGCCTCAAACTTCCCATAAATAAATAAATAAATAATAGCAAAAATGCCAAGATAACTCATTTTATGCAATCAAACCCAATGATCAAAACCAAACATATGATTCAAAACCAATGTGATGTACCAAATATCCAAATAGCATAAAAATAGAAAGAAAGAAGTCACCCTTACTATGAGAACAAGATTAAAGAATGAGTGAGAAACATGTTTGAGGGGGAAACCTCCTTTTACAACATAAGAAATGCACAAGATGAGATGATCTCTAAAAGTAGGTATCAGTGGTTTATATAGGAGACAAACAATACAATTACAATTAAAAGGTTTAACCGACCATTAAAGGTCCCAACCCACCAAGAAGGATAATACAAGTATAAAAATAGAATTGTAATAACTCAATGTCTATGGCCTAGCAATTTTCTTTGGCAATTCAATTTTCTACTTAGTTGCAACAATTTCCTTGAGTAAAAAAATTGATTCCTGCAATTTTTCTAACGTCTCTCCTTCAACTGGTCAAATATTATTTATTGGATCATTTTCTACTAATAAGCAATCAAATCTATTTCTTCTAAGTTAATTTCAACCTTTTAGCAAACAATTCTCTTGGTAGAATCACTTTTAGAAATGTAGATTGATTTTTCTCAACTAGAGGACTAGGATCTATTCCTTGTATAAAATCACGAGGTCATTTTCTTCTTGTAGTCATTCACTTGACACTCTACATAGAGTTTCGTTTACAGTGAGTTGATTCATCGTAGATTCATCCTCCCTCCAAAAAAATAATTCATTTTGTTCTTTCCTTACTTTGGAACCCAATGTGATTCTTAATATATCGATTGAGAATACAAAGAGTGTTAGAAATGTAGATCACTACTGAGAGGGGGGTGAATCAATAGTGATGGCACTTATACAATTTTGCACATTTTTTTCCAAAACACTAAACAATCACACACTTCATAACATAAGTAGATAAATGCAGCATAAAATCAACACATATGATCCATGATAAACATCAAGACAAACATGCATAAGGAGACACAAGTATTTATGATTGAAACTCCAAGGGGACAAAAACCACCCGCTTATGTGTTGCTTCTCATTCTCTTATTATTATATAATAAAATATTTTACATCTTTCAGCTAGCCATTACCCCTTTAAATAGTATTGTTGGCCACCACTAGCTAGGAAGTCTCTACTCACATGACTTTGCAAGTTGCTACCTGCTGGAAGCCACCACTCCCAATAAGCCTTGCCCAACCACTACTAGACTATCCAACCAGTATTGGATAGAGATAACACTCCAAATATATCATTTTGTCAGCCACCACTAACAAGGAGCAACCACCCCAGTCTTGTTCATCCACTACTGAACAGAGGCCACAACCCCCATTGTAACACCCTCCTCCCACATTTACCTAATTTAACCGGTCTGTCGAGGTAAACATGTAACAAGAGGCTAATATGATGTGATTCAATTTCCCATGTATAGTTAAGGGAGTGGAACCGACAAAACACAACCAATCTAACCTTCTACACATGCTATAGAACCTTCAGGAGCCAACCAACCCTACCAAGTGACCAACCCCTAAGGTAACTTGACATTTTACTGATATGGACCCTCAGCCATTTCCATGAAAAGCCATGCATGCAACTAAGGCCTTCCAGTCGCTCCCATAGCAAGGCATGGAAATGACTATGGACTTTTTCCAACAGTTCTGAGTGAGCAACCCCGAATTCTGAGCCACCTTTTTAGGGCTAGGTCTCAATCCACTACCCATAACTTTATGAAACTACGAAAAATGATAAACAACAACGCAATAAGGCTACTAATGCAATCATTGGTACAAGTACTTGATCTGAACCCTACTAGCAATGACAGGAATTTCATCAAGCATGTCACAATTATGCAATCTACAGGTCATAACAAGAGATTTGAGCATAAGGGTCTCATACTTACCTGATAATTATTAAGAAGCATTGATGACTTATCACAATAGTTGAAATATCATCTATCAGGTCATATATTCATTATTCATTCATTTTCTAATCAAAACAGGATGAGAGACATACATAAAGTCTGTCATAAAACATCCTCATAACCAACATATACTCAAAAAAATTAACAAAGGTATAACAACCATAAAAACCACATATGAACAAGTATTTTTACCCATTAATGTAAGAGGAAAGGAGTTCTTATTAACATATGCAAAATTCAACAAGGTCTAGGACTTCCATGTACTACTACCCGAACATAGATTGGCCTAAACCAAATCTCTCTTTCAACAAATCACCCCTGTGCCATATTCCAAGCATGAATGTGGGATCTCATGAAACAAATCAAACAAAACAAAACTAGGGCTTCCAGAGGCCTAACCACCTCAACCCTCAACCAATGATTCCACCTCACGGTCGGACATCACTAATCATCACCAGATTAGTCTTTACCTAAGTTGTCCAGGGCTCTAGAGTGTTTGTTCCAACCATGGCTTCTATGACTAGTAACTCAACCCACTTATACTTCGGGCTTCCAGAGTGTTTTTCCAACCAAGGCTTCCAAGACTAGTAACTCAACCCTACAAGGTCTTCTAGAGAATTTTTCCAACCAAGGCTTCCAAGACTAGTAACTCAACCCAAGTTGTTATAGGTCTACTAGATCATTTGTCCAACTAAGGCTTCCAGGAACTAATAACTCAACCCACAACCAAAGGAACATGAGAACGAACTAGAAAACAAAAGGAAAGACACCCACAACACCATGGCTATCCAGGAAATGGAAAGGCTAGGAAAATCCACTGTCAATCCAGGCAATACTCCATGCCAATGACATATCATAACCAAGAAACCACATGCATGCCAAAACTAGCAAGGAAATCATACATGCAACTTGATAACTGCAAGAAAAACTTGTTGTAGTTGTTGATCCCATTGTCCTCTTGTGCTTTCCTACTCTTCCTTTGCCTTCTTTCTCTAAATCCCAAGTAGCCACACTCCTCCAAGAGTGATCCAAGAAAACTCTGAGTGTCCAAGAGTGTGTGAGAGAGAGAGAGAGTAGAAAATGAGAGCTCCAAAGTTGAACTGACAAAAAACTACAAACTAATCCTCATAATCCCTTTTATTAATAAGGCCTCTATTTTCTTCATTTTCCATTATTTCCCCCCTCACATGCAACATGTGACCTTTCACCTTCCTTTTCTCCTGATTTCCATTATTTTCATAAATAAAATGTCAATTAATGCCACTTTTCCTTTCCAAAGCCTTTGCCATTGCCTTTGCCAATTTCCATAGCCATTAATTAATCACAAGTGATCCCCATCATTATGTTTTTTCCCAACATTCAACTTGGAATACGTGTTCCATGACCATGCGTATTATTTTTGCCTTTATTAACTTTATTACATGGATTTTTGACCATGGTTGTTACATAACCCTGCTCCTTGGGGGAACACCGTTCTCAGTGTTCAAGGACACCTACAACTAGCAAGACTGATGAAAAGAAAAACATACTGCCCATGGAACTTTATAACTTAGCTCGTTGCAGTATTTATAATGATCATCCTGGTGAGAAGTAAACCAACATGAGAAACATAACAACATTGCAACCATAATGACATGACACCCATACCACTTATTGGAGCTTTATAACACAACTCATGGCGGTATTTACATCCATATACATATATACATATACCAAAACACCACACCAAAACATATGCCAAAAAAATTCGCTCAACCAATGAATAGAGAAGGATACATAGCCCGCATATGTTCTACCATCTCTCATGTAGTTTCATTGGGCCCAAAGTACTTCCATTGCACTTAACCTACTCGATTGCTTAGTTTTGGAGCATGAGCATCTTTCTCTACAAAATGCATTGAGGTTTCAGCTAGAATTGTCCTTATGGTTCCACCTGCAATACAGACCAATCAATCACGTGATAAACATATTTAACATACTTCTTAAGCAATGCCACATGGAAAACATCATGGACTTTCACTTTCAGAGGCGGTGCAATTCAATAGGTTACGGGTCCAATCCTCTCAACAATCTTGAAAGGTCCGCAAAACCGAGGTGCTAGCTTAGTGCCTTATCCAAACCTTAAGGAGATCTTCTTGGGATTTATAACATCCCTAGTTAAAAATCCATGTAAATATAAAAATATAAGACCAAGGTCATGGGACACATATTCCAAGCTAAATGGCGGGAAAAACATTCTAGTGGGGTGTCACTTCGGTTTATTATGGCTAAGGAAATTGGCAAAGGCTTTGGAAAGGCATGAGACATTTAATGGTATTTTATTTATGAAAATAAAGGAAATTAGGAGAAAAGGAAGGTGAAAGATTACAGGTTGCATGTGAGGAGGAAATTGAAGGAAAATAATGGAAATTGAAGAAAATACAGGCCTCATTGATAAAAAAATCTCCCGAGGATCAGTTGGCAAGATTTTCTTGACAGGTTTTGGTGGAGTTCTCTTCTATTCTCTCTCTCTCATACTCTTCAACACATAGAGTTTTCTTGGAGCACTCTTGGAGGAGTATGGCATGCTTGGACTTTTTGAGAAATAAGGCAAAGGAAGAGCAGGAAAGCACAAGAGGACATCGGGATCATCAGCTACGACGAGTTTTTCTTGTAGGTACCGAGTTGCATGTATGTTTTCCTCACTAGTTTTGGTATGCATGGGACATGCATATGTTTTCTTGTTGATGATATGTCATTGGCATGGAGGATTTCCTAGATTGACAGTGGATTTGCCTAGCCTTTCCATTTTTGGGATAACCATGGTGTTGTGGGTTCATTTATTTGTTTTTCTGGTTGGTTATGATGTTCCTTTGGTTGTGGGTTGATTTATTAGTTCCTGGAGCCTTGGTTGGAAAAACGCTCTAGAAGCCCTGTAGCAGCTTGGGTTGAGTTATTAGTCCCGGAGTCTTGGTTGGACAAATGCTCTAGAAGCCCTGTAACAGCTTGGGTTGAGTTACTAGTCTTGGAAGCCTTGGTTGGACAAATGCTCTAGAATCCCTTGGTGGGTTGAGTTACTATTCCTGGAAGCCCTAGTTGGACAAATGTGCTGGAAGCCCGGAGAAAGTTGTGGGTTGAGTTACTTGTCATGCAGCCTTGGTTGTACAAATGCTCTGATGCCCGTCAGCAATTGTGGGTTGAGTTACTAGCCCTAGAAGTCGAGTTGGAACAAACGCTCTGGAGCCCTAGACAACTTGGGTAGAGACCATCTAGTGATGGTTAGTGATGTTCGGCCGTGAGGTGGAATCACTGGTTGAGGGTTGAGTGGTTTGGCCTCTAGAAGCCCTGGATGGTTTTGATTGATGTGTTTTATGATATCCCACATTCATGCCTGGAATATGACATGGGGGCGATTGGCTAAAGAGAGACTTGGCTCAGCCAACCTACGTTTGGGTGGAACGTGGTAGTCTCATACCGGGTTGGCTTTTGCATCATTAGTATGAGGTTATTTCTCCTTGTTAATTTATTAGTATTATATTGTTTTATATGTGGATTATATGGTTGTTGTTTCATTGGTATTTTTGTTATTATTATGTTGGTTATGAGCATGTTTATGACAATGGCTATGTATGGATCTCATCATGTTTTTACTTGTAATTGAATGAACAATGTATCTTTGGCCTAATAGATTATAATGCAGCTAAAGTGATAAGGAAACAATGCCTCATAGCGAATCTCAGATAAGTATGAGACCCCTATGTTCAACTCTGCTGTTAAGACCTGTAGATTTCATATTTGTGACATGTTTGACAAAATGCCTGTCTGGCTAATAGGGGTCCAGTCTAGTCCTTGCCAATGTAGTGCAAATGCATCATTGTCATGTTGTGTGAATTCATCTATGAAGGTCTAAGGAGAAAATTCCCCAGACGCATGCATACGAATATTGTGGGAGTGTTTGGAGCTTCCTGGACACATGTTTGTCCATATCAAGGGAGTGTTCGGAGGTTTAAAGGTCTAAAAACTCAGTGGGACCCAGGGGCGAGTTACTCGAGTGGTTGGGATGGATCCTGGGAGTTATGTTGCTGATGTGGAAGGTTTGTATGGTATGTTTCCATCAGTTCCACATCCTTAACTGAGACATAGGGATTTAAATCATATCATAGTAACTTCTCGTCACATGTTTACCCCAGTTGCTCGGTTACTTGGGTTGATGTGGGAGGAGGGTGTTACAATGTGGTATCAGAGCGAGTTGCGCTCTCTTTGGGTCATATCTGAGACCACAGAGTGGTATCAAAGCATGGTTCAACACTTGGACTGGATGAGTAGAATGTGTTTGTCATGCATGCATGTAGGTTGTATATGTGCTTGTTATGTATGCATGGTAATGGTCATTGTTATAGTTGTGTTTCCATGTAGGAGTTGATGATGTTGTTATTGAGATGTGTTTGTCATGAATGCATGTTAATTGTATAAGAATTTGTTATGCATGTCAATGTCTATATGTCGTTATGCATGCATTGTCATGGTTATGGTTATGCATGTATGGTAGGGAAGACATGCATTGTGAGGTCATTCTATGCAATTAGGTCATCATGATGATATCGGTATGTTATGGTGCTAATGTGTTGGTTGAGATAGAGCAGGAGATCTAGATCATTAAAGTGAATGCAACAATGGAATTCGGGGTAAGAGCAGATCATCATACAGGTTTGTATGGTGGACATGCAGGTATATAGGTTAAGGATTGTTATATGCATTATGGTTACGTGTATGATGTTATGGTTACATACATGATAGATGCTAGTTTATAGTGTAGTCATATGCACATGTGTCGAATAGTCATGAATGATAATAACATGTAGTTGTATGCATTGTTGTTGTTGTTTTATGTTAGATAACTTGATGATTATGTCGTATGTTGTTGATAAGCATGCTATATGTTAACTTATTGTTGCTATATGTTAGTTAACTTGATGATTAGAGTTATAGCATTTATAGTATCATGCTTAAGTGTATTTGCCTATGCAAATGGTTAGGGTTATGACATTCAGGTATGAGTCACAATATTTGTGATATTGTGTTGTACTACTCTAGACTGAATGTACAGATGTGGTTGTTATGAATGAATGACAATTGTTTATGAGTTTATGATGTGAACATGTTAGCTAGTGACTATTATGGATATCATGATGTTATTTATATTTGATTTGATATTTTGTGAAGTTATATCATGCTAATATGGATTGATTGTGCAAACAAGATAGCCTCCCCTAAGATACATTAAGGTATGAGTTTTCTTATGTCGTCTATTTGGTGTTTGAATGTTTGACTACGTTGTTTATTTTGTGTTTGAGTGTTCAGTGTCTACTATTTTGTCTATCTATTTCTGAATGTTTTATTACTTGAATGATATGAGTATGTTTCTATAGTATTTCTCGCCGAAATGATCTTGTTTTAAGATGGTTCTACTAATACATATGCGTTGAGACAACGAATACATACTTGAGTGTAAGTAGGTGATAGTTGTAGCATTATGTATTATGATTAGTGAATGTGAGTTGATTGCTGAGTATGACATGGTTGTTAGACTTGGTAAAGGTTGATTTCAAATTCATAGACATGATGCCTTGATTTATGGAACATGTGACTAACATGTGTGAACAATTTTAGGGCAACATGCTTAGTATTAGCATGAAAAAGTAATAGTTAAATTTTTTATATAACTAACAACGAGGGTGATGTGACAACACATAGTAAGACTTGACTTCAGCAAGGTAAAAAGGTAAAGAAGGGAATTAGGTGAGGATTCCTTTGGCTATGTTTGGGAATTGTAAATCCAAACGAATGAATGCTTTGAATACAGGAAATCTTCTTAACCTAGATATTTTCTGATATTATGTGGATATATGTTATATTCCTAAACATGTATTTGACATATATATTAGCCAATTTCTAGCTATAGTTGGGTTCGTCAAGAGAATTAGAATCCCTTGAGGAATGATATGTGCGCATGTACAATGTGGCAACGTGCTTCGCACAACAAGGTAAGATAATTGGTATATTGTGATGTTTACTTATGCACTAGCAGTGGTGTGTTTATGGCAGTATGGTGCAGGGGATTGCATGAAAAAAGAGACTTCCATGAAATATTGAAGAAGGCTCAGGTTGAATTTCCCTTGGAGGCATTGGGAACCCATGGGGTTGAGTCATGGTGTTTGTTGGGAGTTTTGTTCCTTCAGTATTTTGTGATTTGTTTGAGATTGATTTATGGATTATGATTGCATCTGGTGCAAGGCCTTGCCACTTTGTTTGTGATGTTGTATTGCTATTGGTTTTCATGGTTTTATCTTGTTTGCTTCTTGTTCTTGCCTTTTAGGTTTTGATTCTTGGGAATTGGTTAGGAAAAGAGGAAAGTTAATGGAGCTCGGAAAGAGCTGAATGAAACCCAACATGTAATGAAGCTTCGTGCATGTATAAACACAACTGAAGGCAAGAGTATAACAGTCAGATGGATTGGTTCAGTCGATTGGGTTAAATCGACAATGGCGGGATAATCATGAGAAAGGTAACAAGAAAGATGAAGCAAATGGATCTAAGGCGTCAGATGCCTTGGCTATGTTGGGAACTATTGTTCTCAATGTTGTGCATGGTGTGCACAGATAAAGGGAGTTCTCTTAACCTTGACCTTATGTCATCTGGTAATTATGTTATGATCATGATTATGTTGATGTTTATATATGTATGTATGTATGTATGTATGACAGGGTCGTCATGGATCATGGTTATTTAATGCTAATGCCTATATGTATATATGTGTGTGTGTATGTCATTGGCTAACAGGATCATGATTTCTGAATTCAGGCTTCTATGATCCATATTGATTTAAGAACAAAATTTTTCGGTAGAAATCACATCGGAGAATTTTTCTCGACGGGTTTCGACCCATCCAGTGTGGTTCATCGTCATGACAAGATGAAGAGGCAAATCATGGCACCAAATTAGATAGGAATCAATGCAGAGACCATTAATTGATATAACAAATATAATAAATGGCTAGTTTACTAATAATATTATTTGATTTATAACATAAATTAATAGGAACCAAATATATTAATTAAATCAAGAAATAGGCTAACGAACTAAATATTCGAAGAATAAAAGGAATCAAACATACAAGGCAAACCTCAAATAAATGGGTAACTATGAAAAATATTATTTAATTAATAACAGTAAATGCTAGGATCCAAATATAATATCAATAAATAGATTAAGTTTCTAAATATATATAGAATAAAAAGAATAATCAAAGTCAAACATCAACCAAGGAGCGTAGTAGAAAATAACTAAATAAGTCAATATCCTATTAATAATAATAATAATAAATGAAGTCAAGACCCTATTAATAAAAAATATAAAATAAATAAAATTCAAACAAAAATAATCAAACTAAGAGAGACTAAAGAATCAGGGTCAACCACAAAATAAGGGGCTAAGGCCATACAAACAAATCAAGGAGTTAAGAAAAAATAACCAAAGTCTAGCATAAAATAAATACTTAAGGGATCTAAGAAAAAGATGATAAAGATAATTACAAGAGCTAAGAAAGATCCAAAAGAAAAAACCTACGAAGAAACATATACCCGCAAAAGACAAAAAGAAACTTAAAAACTATTAGGAGGACAAGACACAGACCCAACTTCTGCTAATATTCCAAGCATCATCTCTAATCAAATCGGTGGGCCTTTTTTCAATTTCTAAGGCCTCCTTGAATTTTGATGATGGAAATGACTAATCCTAGCAATGACTTGGGCCTTCTTAATGCATATGTGATGCTTGGTTTTTCTGCATGTTTCTGCATGGTTTTTTCATGATTGTTTTATGCTAATGTTTATGTATATGTATGCATGTATCCACATATCTATGTCACTATCCAACAGGGTCGTCAAGGATTATTCTTGTGGAGGAATGATTTCTTATGCAGGTGAATGGCATGATGAGGTTCCTAGTCTTATGGGGAATCAAGTGGGGAGAGTAGTCATGACAAATATACGAGGTCAATATCATGTGGATATGAATTGATATTGTATGCTTGTATCATGCCTATTTTGATGTTATGACAAGCAACTTTGAGGGATACATCAGCTGAATGAAAGCAATGAGATTGAGGCATGCTAGGATAAGCATGGATAACAGAGAGACACTAGGAAAAAGGTTGACTAGTAGAGACAATGTGGTTTTGGATGTGCGATACTATTGTTGTGTATATATTATGCATGTTGTATATTCAGTGATTTTACCTATGGTGATGTGTATATGTAATATTTGTAGTATTGTGTACGTATGATGTTGTGTGCATGTTGTATGTATGGTGTTGTGTGTACATTGTATATGCAGTGCTAGATATAGATGGTGCTATGTACATGTCAGATATGCAGTGTTGTCTACATATTGTATTGTGTGCATGATGGATATGCGGTTTTGTGTGCATATGGTGTTGTGCACATGTTGGATATGCAGTGATGTGTACATAAGGTGTTATGTACTTGTTATATATGCAGTTCTATGTGCATATGGTGTTGTGTGCATGTTGTACATGTGGTGGTATGCACATGTGGTGCTATGTGCAATATTATACAAGTGGTGTTGTGAGCATGTGGTGTCGTGTACATGTTGTACATGTGGTGTTGTGTACATGTCATGCATATGGTTTTGTGTACATGTTGTGCATGTGGTGTTGTGTAGGTTTGGCATTGTGTAAATGTTGTACAAGTGGTACGATGTACATGTGGCATTGTGTACATGTTATGTAGGTGGTGTCATGTGCATGTGATGTTGTGCACACATTGTGTGGGTGGTGCTTTGTACAGGTGGTACTTTGTACATATTGTACATATGGTATTGGTGTAAATGTCGTATTGCGTGCATCTTGTTGGGTTGTGTTATATTCTTTCCATGACTAACCTACGTAGTGAACCGGGGGGTTAGAGGGGGGGTGGAGCCCCCCCTTTGTTGCGCCAATTGTGCAGCGGGGGGGTCATAGGGGGGGTGGCAGCCCCCCCTATCCGAGGGGTTTGAGGGGGGCGAGTAGCCCCTCTCTACGGGGTCTAGGGCAGCACCCTGGGAAAAAAATTTTTGGACCCTATATTAGGTTGGGTGAACCTACCTATGGTTTTTGGTCCATGGTTTTGGACGCGATGGTTTTCGATCCATGGTATTGGATGATTTGGCATGTATAAATATGTATTGTAACATTGAAAGGAACATAATGAAAAATCAAGCTGGTAGTCCCGGTTTTGGGATCCAGGGGAAATCTCTGTGCATATGTTATGCTCTCGCATTGTTTATTTTCTTTGTTTTAGAATTCGTATGCAGGTAATTTCTGTACAGGGTTAAAACCTACACCAATATGTCATCATGAAGCTCATTTCATGGAATATTAGAGGGTTGAACAGCCCTGGGAAGTACAGATTGACAAAAAGCATGATTCAGCAAGAGAAACCCAACATTTTCTTCATACAGGAAACTAAGTGCAAATCTACAACTTTGGAAAGAACCATAGCAAAAGCATGGCCAGGTAATAATGCAATTTCCATGGATGCCTCAAGGGCATCAAGAGGCCTTGCAATCATCTGGGATGCTCATGCAATCACACTCTCCAATATGCATGCGAACAAACATTTTATTCAGGCTATCTTCCATATAATAGGGACAAATATACATGGGCATTTAACAAATGTTTACTTTCCATAGGAAGCCATGTCCAAGATAGAAATATTGAATAATTTATCCTTAAGCAATGCTGATAGAACCCACCCACTCTGGAATCACGGGAGGAGACTTCAACATGATAACCAAATTGGAAGAAAAAAGGGGAGGCAGAAGTAGACTAGATAAGGGAAGTTGTCATTTAAAAAACTTCATCCAAAACAACTGGTTCATTGATATGCCTTTCAATAATGGAGTTTTCACCTGGAAAAACAAAATATTAGGCTCTCATCAAATCACTTCATGACTAGACAGATTCTTGCTTTCTGATAATGCAATCCATTTAGGCAGAGACCTCTTAGCTTCAATCCTGCCCCTCACGGGTTCCGATCATTGGCCAATCGCACTTCAATGGACAAGACTAGGCAACACTGCTCATTGGCCATTTCGATTTGAAGCTTTTTGGCTGACACATCTAGACTTCCATAATTTCATAAATATGGTCCGGAAAAGCTACATACCATTGGAGGGCTCAAAAATGTTCCAATTTCAGCAAAAACTCAAAAATCTCAAATTCCACATCAAACAATGGAACCGGTCTACTTTTGGCAATATTTTTCAATCACAAACTACTCTAAATAAAGAAATGAAAGAGTTACAACAAAAGATCATCACAGAAGGTAGATCAGAGGAGCTCTCGGAGCAGGAAACACACTTGCAATCTCAGATCTTGGAAAGAGACAAGCAAGAAGAAGTTCTTTGGAAGAAAAAATCACGTGTCAGGTGGCTGAAGGAAGGTGAAAGAAATACCAAGTTTTTTCACCGTACTATTGTTCAAAGGAGAATGAACAATACCATCACCCATATTCAGAACAAACAAGGAGAAAGAGTAGAAGACCACGCAAACATAGAGCAAGAACTTCTTACCTACTGCAAGCAGGTTCATCACGAGACTCAAACAGATAGAACGAAGGCCATAAACAAAATAACCAAGTCTACTCCAAAGATCATCACTAAAGCACATAATCAACTGCTTCTCAAACCGATTACCTTACAGGCGGTGGAAAATGCGATACATCAATTAAAAGAAGGAAAGGCGCCCAACCTAGATGGGTTTACTTCTAATTTTTTTCACAATTTCTGGGATTTGATCAAATTGGAAGTCTGGTAGGTTTTTGAAGAATCCAGATCCAATAGGTGGATGCTACCCTCCATGAATGCAACTTTCATCACCCTCATTCCTAAAGAAGTTCAATCTAGAACCCCTGATAAATTCAAACCTATCGCGCTGTGCAATGTCATCTACAAAATAGTCTCCAAAGTCATTTCTTCGAGGCTTAAACCGTTGCTCTCGTTACTTATCTCACCAGAGAAATCAAGGTATGTGGAAGGCTAGCAAGTCACGGATGACATTATTCTTAAGCATGAGATCATCCATTCCTTGAACCAGCATAAAAAAGCAGGTATGCTCCTTAAAATAGTTCTCTCTAAAGCCTTTGATAGTTTAAGCTGGAATCATATACAAAATATGTTAAATGCCTTTGGTTTTTCCCCACCACGGGTTAGATGGATCATGAGTCTCATTTCATCCACCTTCTTCTCCATTTTAATTAATGGCATACCTTCCTCCCCTTTTCATCCTTCCAGAGGAATTCGACAAGGAGACCCCTTATCACCTTTTCTGTTTTTCATCATGGCGGAAGGTCTTGGTAGATGTATCAAAGAAGCACTTCACTCCCAACAGCTACGAGGCCTCTCCTTTCCCAATTCCCCTCCCTTTACTCACCAACAATTTGTGGACGATAACATGCTTTATGGCCATCCTTTAGTCCAAGAAGCTCACAAGTTAAAATATTTTTTGAATGATTTTTTAGCTGCTTCTGGAGCTTCTATAAACCAAGCCAAATCCCAAATTTTCTTCTTTCATACCCCAGCAGTAACCCAAGCCTCCATTGCTAGAATCCTCAGTTTTTCGATAACTTCTCTTCCATCCAACTACCTAGGAGCTCCCATGACTGATATTGCTCTCAAACACTCATCTTGGCATCTGCTCCTTGAAAAATTAGAAGAACGTCTCTCTTCTTGGACTCACAGGTCCCTCAATATGGCTAGTCGCTTAGTCTTAATCAAAGAGGTTTTACGATCTATGCCGCTGTATCTCTTCTCTGTCTTGGCAGTGCCAAAATGGGTCCTCAAAGAATTAAAAATCTTCAAAGATCCTTTCTATGGGGCTACTCAGGACAGAATAAAAAATGGGCTCTAGCTAAATGGGATACAGTTTGTCTTCCCAAAAACTCTGGAGGGATAGGGCTCCGCGATCCTTATCATAGCAACGCAGTTATGGGAGCACACATATGGTGGAATTGAATCACAACACTGTATACTCTGTGGGCCACTCTATGGACAACAAAATATGCCAACAATAGACCTGTTGAGGATCTCATCTGACTTACTAATATAGGTCCAGGTTCCCTAGTTTGGAATGCAGCAAAACAACACAAAAATTTAATCCAGCAGCACAACTTCTGGGAAGTTAGGGACGACACTATTGCATGGTTCTGGAAGAGTCCTGGCAGCAAAAACATAGACAAAGATTTGATTAATCCCTACCAAATTCATAATTGGGAAACTCAAAGGCTTGATAAGATTAATCAATATTGGAAACCTATCATAACTCAAGGATTCAGGCAATGGTTAAACTCTGATCACATTACCCGGAATGGCTTGGATTCCTATCATCAAATCTTGGGAATGAAACTCTCCAATCGAAACATAAGATACTCAAATAAGAAGGATGTGCTCAGATGGGGCTATGAAGCAAGAGGAATTTTCACCATGCATGAAGCTTACAACATAATCATAAAAGATTCTGCATTCAAAGATCCACTTTGGACCACTATCTGGGCTCCTAACATCTGGCCGAAGCTGTCTAGCTTCCTTTGGCTGCTTTGTCAAAACAAAATCCTCACTTGGGATAATTTGAGGAAGAGAAACTTTCATGGACCTTCCATCTGTCCCAATTGTAAACATGAAGAAGAAACCACCTTGCACCTCATGAATACTTCCTCCCTGGCTCACAAGCTCTGGGAAAAAGTCAGTTTTTGATGCCAAAGGGACAGTAGAATTAAGGAAGACATTCCCACCACTGTTCGCAATTGGGCAAGAAATCCTTATAAGAGTAAGGTACTAAACTCCTTATGGAAGCTCATCCTAGGCCTTCTCATGTGGACTATATGGAAGGAGAGGAATAAATGTATCTTCAAGGATCAGTCTTCACCTCTGGAAACCATATAGAACACTGTATGCCAAAACCTCAAGGAAACTCTTCTACTTCAAACTTGGCATGACGACGAGCTTCCCTCCCTGCCACAGGAAAAGAATATCTAGGACAATTGGAATCTACAATGGAATCAAGAATTGAAAATCCATGCTAAATCTATAGCAAAAAGTACAATATCAGATAAATGGCTCCCTCCACCCCAGCATGTGACTCAATTGAACTTCGATGGGGCCTCGAAAGGCAATCCAAGCAAAGCAGGGTTTGGGGGAATTTTCAGAGATCAAAGGCGCTCCCCTTCTAACATTCATAGGCTCAAATGGATGGGATACAAATAACTCAACAAAACTCGAAGGGTTATGGCAAGGGCTCCTTCTAGCTCATTCACATGGTTTTTTCCCACTATTAATTGAAGGAAACTCTCAAATCCTAATAAATATGGTGAATAAAATTCTGCAGGTGTCTCCCCCAAACAAAGTAGGAAACAATTGGCGACTAGCGGAAATACTGGAACTTGTTGAGGTTTGGCTCAGGACCCACAGAGCAGTTAATTTCAAACATATTCGCCGGGAAGGCAATAAGGTGGCTGACCTTCTTGCCAACATAGGCATGGAGTGTAGCATTGCTCTAAATGCAAATGTGTTATCTACTATAGCCACAGAGGCACAGATGAAGGAATTCAATGAATTAGTAGAGAAAGAGAAGACACAGGAAGAAGAGAGCACTCGGATGCAGATGACACACAATGATTTAATGGAAACATTGAATACCGGTGGTGAGAGGATGAGCCACTTGGCTGATGGCGCCCCTCCCCATACCACCTTGAGACACCCTCTTGACACACCACAGGCGACATTTAATGTAGACCTGAATCGGAAAAAAGCCATTAACTGTTCGGATATGGATTTACCTTAGCTCATTGTCTCTCCTTCTCCCCTGCTCCACTGCAATTGTTCGCGTCAAGCCTATGAACCCAGCACTCGCACAGTAACTGGGCATTGCTGCTCGTTAGTTTGCTACGTTGATTTTGGAAATGGGTTTCACCATTCCCATTCCTGTTTCTGCTATATAACCATTGCTCAAATTGACCCTACTCCCCCTCACAATCCCTCTGTTAGCGCTCCTTATGTCATCGCTCCTTCTGTTATAGCTCCCTCTGAGCACTCAGCCAGAAATTCCAGCATGATGCGACATCGAATGCAAAGTTGAAGAGGCAGAACTCGAGGAGGCAGTTCTCGCCCTCCAACTGATCCACACCCTGAGCCCGCTGTGTTCTCTCCTTCCCCTGAACATGCAAGTAATTACCGCTACAATCTCCATCCTCTTCACAGAAGACATTGAACAGATTGCCTCTTAGGTGGAAAATTCTGACTTGAGGCAAGAGGATGCCCCCAGATGTAGCAATTGCATAGACATAAGGAAGAACGTGTTGGACGAAGGTATTTTTGCTCTGCGTTGTAAGAACCTTGGTGGCAGTCAGCATGGTGAAGGTGGTAGCTCTGTAGCCATGCACTCCTTAGGTGGAAGTTGTCACGATAGGTTAGCTTCTCAAGCAGCAATTGGAAGGCATGGAAACGCCCCACTGATGGATGAGCCACATGGCGGTGTTGGTGAGCCACACGGCAGCGTGTTGAGGGACGAGGTGGATGATTGCGCATGCCCAATTGTTGAGGAATCCATCTCAGATGATTTCAAATAGATTGACATGGCTTCTAGGTGTCTTCTATTTGGTCTTTTTGTTTTTGTTAGTTTATGTTGGAATCTAGTCTTTTGTCTGGATCTTATGTCATGGCAAAACCTCACTGTTTTTTTTGTGGTTTCTAGTCTTAAGAACTTATACCATTTTTGGTTTTTTGTATTCTGTTGACTGGTTTCCCCAATGTTGGGGCAGTCCAGATATATGCCGAAACACTATGTTAAACTTTGCTGAGGTTTAGTCCTCTCTATACATTTTTGTGCATATCAATAGATTATCTTAACTTAGAAAAAAAAATAAAATAACTAAAAGTGAAAAAAGATATTATTGCAAGGAGATGTACGTTCTATATTCCAATATGAGGAATATGTGTATCTAGTTGAGAGATGCCGGCCACAATGCATGTGATGACCACAATGCAAGTGATTGTGACAAAAGGGGAATGAGGGGAATGATAATAGGCTATGAGAGCAAGTATAAAGGGGAAAACTCCCACTACTCAGAGTAGTAAAGGCTTCAAAATGAAGGTCCAATCTCTCCCTCACACTTGAGACTTTACAAGTCCTCATGTAATATTGTGTGAATGGCAAAGGCTAATCCCAAAGGGGTTCCTCAAAATGGATAAATGTTTCCAACACGTCCCTGATTATTATAAGACAAGGGTAAATCCACTCAATCATTTGAGAACACAACAAATAATAAGTGACAGTAAATAATATTTATTAATTCCTTAAGCACAATTTCTCTACAACAAGGAAATTGGTTTCTTAAGGTACAACACTTGTTACATCAGCCAAGCCAACAAAATCTTTTGGAGCTTTCGTTCCAGACACATCAACCTCCCGAAGTTGTACCTTGTAGATGATGTGTTGGCAGTCATCTAAAGACGGGGAATTAGGGATTATTCTTCAATCGATGATTATAATTTTGGAAAGTTATGAGTGTAACGACCCTTCCCTTGTTGAACATCACGGTTGTTCATTTGCGCCCTTGCAACTTGGAGGTTTGAGGTCTGTAGATGGAACTGTTGTCATGAATTTTAGGGAACCAAGTATTGACTAAGCTCGCTCCTCCTCTAAAAAAACATTTACATTACATTCTTACTGATCCTTATCCATATTATGGTACTTATACATTTTTGTTCCTAGGCTTTGGTGAACGTTCTTGGAGTATTTATCCCTCATCTTCCATCCTTGGAAGCTATGGCAGGAAAGTATGTAGGATTTCTGGTATGAACCCTAAAAGTTGGTTTGTTCTATGACTTTAATTATTCCTTTCTAAGGTTGCAAACTGAATTTTCCTTTTTATTTCGCTTGGTAAAGTTTGCAATAGGTCTTGGTCATCTTCGACAGTATTTAAATAATAATTCCACTGGTTCTTTCCATGAGTGCAACATTATTTAAAATTGGCTTCCTTCTTATATGACTTTCGACTAACCCACCTTTATCGTATGGACATGTTACTTGTGGCTTGCAATTATACTTACACTTTGATTAATTTTTTTTTAGGATTCCATATTTTAACCCATTTTCCCTATATGATACAGATCCCAATTAGATACCAAACCTTACAGAGGGTTTCATCTAGTCTTACTCTACCCAAAGTGGTTCTCGTTTTTTGTACTTTGTCACATTAGGGTTAATGCCAAGGCCTTGGCCTTGTGTTGGGTTTAAAATTAAATTGATTTTGACCTATAGTTCTTAGGATTAATAATTCCTTGGGTTCAATGGTTGAACTCTGTCTCTTGTATAATTTCATTAGGTTTTGAATTGTGGCTTTACAACCCTCCGGTTACTATGCTTGATACTTTATAAATATATATGAGATGACATATAATTACCCAAGTGGTTTTTTACTGAGTGTAGAGTCCCTAGATGCAATTTGAACTTTAGTTGCAAAGTATTCCCAAGTAAAACCAGGTTTTGAATACTGGAATTCATGAATTTCTCTCTGTTTTATTTAATTAATTTTAAAAGAAAAAAACTGAAATACGACAACCCTTACCTAGCACTAGTTTTATTCCCCATTCTTTGTACACAAGACACTTTATTTTTTTTGGTATTAATCTAGACATATAACTTCCCATTCTTTTACTTTATTTAATAATGGATTTTTTGGTGAGTTTTCATTGTTAAATTTCATGATTCCTCTCAAGGAATAGTTCCCAATTCATCTTGATTTTCTATATTTGAATTTTTGTTAGTTACTAAATAAAATTAACATTTATTTTTGTGGTAGACTACCTATATATTTTGTCCTACATGTTTACAATTGTTTATAATTTCTCTCTAATTCTTGCACCTCCCTATGGACTTTTTTTTTTATAATGTTATTTTTTTCCTTGCCACAGGAAACTGCCCCTTGTATGGTTCTTTATTAATAGGCAATTCCCTTTTTTATGTATTTGCATTCTTCAATTATATGCAGTTAGCAACACTTATTTAACAAATTTTGAAAGTATTCTATTTCCAAGAATTTTCTTCTTTCATAAATAATTTAGGGATTGTTCCAAGCTAGCTGGCCCAAGTCAGCTCTGGCCTGGAATTGACCCTTAGGCTTAGATTCTATTTTTATATATAGACATAAGCGAATATCAAGTTCCTTAGTATTTAACCCTTGTAAACATTGCTTCTAATACTTCACCCTTTATACAATCATACAAGAATACTAGTTTCTCATAAAATGAACTTTACTTATTTGTTTTTTTTAGCAAGGGGTTAGTCCAGTTTACACTCAGACCATTATGACACCCCTTTTCAGACCATTTTTTCACCTTGTTTTCTTCTATCAACTAGGCCTCTGGTTTTTCCATAGAGGTAATTAACTGCAACTAGTTACACAATTAATTCACAAATATAATTTACAAAAAACAATTACAAAAACAATTCACCAGTAAAAAAAATAATTCATAGGAAGACATAACCTGTAGCAAATTTACATAGATACTTATCTATCCAAGGTCAGATAGTTCACATAGGAAATCACTGGGAAATATAGAATGCCAATCCCAACCATTGAGCATGGTATCCCAGCAGAGCTCCCCTCAAGCCAATTTCTCGTTTGTAACATTTTTTGTCTTAGAAAAATACCTAGCAAGGTATGTTCTCAAGCATAAAGACCACACAAGTCTAGCCGAGAACTTACAGACTAAAGAGTCTTTCTTAGGATTCCAACTGGCCTACAATCCAACTCAAGAATGCCCCAACTGGTAGCGTCATGCCTCATCTTATCAATATCCTGTTCAACGTAACAATTTATCTTCTCCTCTTTCTTGATTGCCTCAGGTTTCTCTATACCCTCCTGGCTCTCTTTTCCCAGCTAAGATATTTATATATAGGGAGAGGATTAAATGTCCATTAACTATTTGATAGGTGAAATCATCATTTATCATTTCTACCTTCCCGTAATTCCTAGGCTGACCATAAATAATCTTGTTAATTTAATTAAAATAAACATTTAGGTCTAACATTACATTAGGTCATCCATTAGCCCACAATATTCCAAGTTACTTGTAGTAGTACATTAAAATATTTACTTATTCACTAAGGGGTATTACATCTTCCCCCCTCGAGTGAAACATTGTCCTGAGTGTTTTCTTGGCCCTTAAAATGGGCTAATATATGCCTTGCACATAGAATATTTGGCCTCCCCTATAGCATCTTTCAGGCTGAGGTGTTCCCTCAGCACACTATCATGGCCAATTTCTTGCTTATGTGTAAAGGCTAGACTAGGAATACTTTGTCTATTTCTACCTACATTCACAACCATGATGATTGTTATTAGTTTTCGTCAATATATATATCATTTCAAACTTTATCACTAACACTTCCAATATTTTACTTATGTACCTCGCAAAGGTTATCATTAGTTATCACAACCCAAGAAGGGTTAGCAACCTATACTCAATAAAGTTAACTGCATCATTGTATACTTATAAAAAATAATGATACATGCTTTTACTTATCCTATAGTTATTTCAATCGACAATAACCTCACCATGTTGTCCGAGTGTAGATTCCAAACCCTAGAAGTACCAATTCCATTCAAATTATTATCATAATACTATTTCAGAACCCATTTATTGCTCTCATTTTCATGATTTATTACAATTAGTGCATTATCATATTAGGTAGCACTATTATGATATTTTGTTAAGTCAAGTGTTACATATGAATTAGTCAAGCATAAGAAGTGTGTAGGAATTTATAGGGTAAGTTCCTCAGATATAACACCAAAGGACACCACTCACAAACAGATCATAGATCAATACACCAATATTCTTGATGTGTTTAAAACCCTCAAAGAGGGAAACCATCCACGACCTGAGCCAACGCGGCCACTTCAGGCAGTTTATTAATGTAAAATAATTTTTTTTTACATAAGCTTCTCTCTTGAATAGTCACCTTACAAATGACCCTCCATGCTCTTTAAATAGAGATCATGGACCAATCGAGTGCTAAGCCATGGATCAAGTGTCGTTAATACTGAGGAGAGAATGAATCGTCAGATCACTTCATGTCCATAACATGTCGTGACCGTCAGATTGTAAGTTACAAAAGTAAGAAGTAATGAAACACACTTTACCTAACTCTACATTAGACCAAGTTATACTTAACTATTTCCTATGTGCCAGAATATCCTAACATCCCCCCTTAAGAAAAACTTTGGATAGGATTGATGGATGTAAAAATATGATACAATAGGAGAAGGAAGGAGGCATTAGAGCCTATCCCCCCTTAGTGACAACTTCTTGAACTCCAACCATAAATCGAAGTTTAGTAAACTTCGCCTCTGTGAGAGCCTCTGTAAAGATGTTTGTAACTTGATCATTGGTAGAACAATATTGCACTTCAATAACGTGGTCATGAATGAGCTTTTTGATGAAGTGCATTAGTAGTTCAATGTGTTTTCTATGCTGATGTTGGACTATATCTTTGCATAGTTGAATGGCACTTTGATTATCATACCAAAGTGTAGTCAGATGCCGTTGTTGAAAGCCAAACTCTGATATGATCTGACGAAGCCACAAGGATTCCTTACTAGCTTTTATGGCATGACGATACTCTTCTTCTACTGAAGAAAGAGAAATGACACTTTGTTTCTTTCAAGCCCATTTAATAGGTCTAGAACCAAGAGTGAACACATAACCTATGGTAGAATTCTGATCATCAAGGTCACCAGCCCCATCGGATTCAGTGAAACCAACCAATAGAGGAGATGCTTCTCCATTATAATGAATCCCAAACTGAACTCTACCTCAAACCTAATGAAGTATTCTTTTATTTGATTTCCAATGACTTTCATGTGGATTTTTCATAAACCGAGAAATAAGGCCAACAACAAAGGAAAGGTCATGATGAGTATGGGTCAGATACAAACGTTTTCCTACAAGTTGATGGAATAAGGTAGCATCAACTTTAGGGGAAGTACACATGACTAAACATTTGGCTCCAGACTCAAAGGGAGAAGGGGATGGCTTACATTATTCCATGTGAAATTGGCATAGAAGATCACAGGGATACTTGGACTGGGAAAGGGAAATACCTTCCTTGGATTACAAGACTTGAAGACCAAGAAATTAATACAAGTGTCCTAAGTATGTCAATTCAAACTTCTTTTTAAGGTTGGACTTCATATGGTTTATAAGGTTGTGATCACTACTAGTAAGGATAAGATCATCAACATAAAGAACAAGAATGATAAGAGACTTACCCACTTTCTTGGTGTAGAGAATATTGTCAGAATGACACCTAGAAAAGCTAGTATCTAAAAGAAAGCTATCCATTTTAGCATACCAAGACCAAGCGGCATGTTTGAGACCATAAATGGATTTCTTAAGCCAACATACAAGGCTGGACTCTGTTTGTATAAAGATAAGAGGTTGTTCATATATATTTCTTCATGCAAGTCCCCATGCAAGAAGGTTATTTACCATCCATCTGATGGACTTCCCATTTCAAAGAGGCAACAAGGGAAAGAACAAGGCAGATATATTTCATTTTGGAAACAAGGAGGAATGTTTTAGTATAGTCAATGCCTTCAACTTGTGAAGAACCCTTAGCAACAATACGAGATTTACGTTTATCAACTTTTCCATATGGTCCAAACTTGGTTTTGTAAACCCATTTCCATCTAACAAGTTTTTGTCCCTTTGGAAGAGGAACAAGGTTCCATGTATCATTTGCCAATAATGAATGATATTATTCATCCATAGTTGTTTCCTAATCTATATGGCTTGATGCTTCTGCAAAGGTGTCAGGATCATAATTTTTTGAAGCTTGAGCCAATAATGAAGAGGCTCTATTGAACTGAGAACGTGTACGTTGCTAATCTATAAGATCACCTACAAGAGCACCTGCTACATCCCGAGTAGCACACACCCATTTTGGAAGCTAAGGAAGATCTTGACAAGGTGGGGGAGAATTTTCATCCTTGCTGTCATCATTTGAAGAAGAAATATTTTCAGAAGTAGAAGGGATAGAGAGAGGTGGCACATCCGTTGAACTAGGTTCATAGGCCAATATATTTTCAGCAAACTTTACATCTCTTCTAATGATAACATTTCTTGGACTTAGGTGGAAGAAGTCTATATCCTTTGACATCTTCAAAATATCCAAAAAAAATACATTTTTTTACTCTTAGGCTCTAAGTATTTATTTTTCTCATTGGGAATATGGGCCCACACTTCACTTCCAAAAACATGAAAGTGACTTACATCTGGTTTAATTGAGCTCCATGCTTCTTCTAGAGTGATATTCTTTAAAACCTTAGTAGGAGTGAGATTTACTATGTAATTTGTACAATTAATTACTTCTTCCCAAAATTTAAGATTGAGTCCTTTAGGTTGAAGCATACAATTAGCCATTTTCTTTAAGATGTGATTCTCCCTTTCAGCTACACCATTTTTTTGTGGAGTATATGGAACAGTATGTTGCATTTGAATTCCATGCTCAGTGCAAAAGTTGATGAATTTGTTGTTAACATATTCTCCGCCATTATCAAATCTTAGCTTGAAATTTGATGTCCAAATTGTTTCTCAACAAAGGCCTTAAAGGCCAAGAACATATTAAATACTTCACTCTTGAGTTTTAAGAAGTATACCCAAGTGTGTCTAGAGAAATCATCAATGAAAGTTAAGAAAGACTTGTAGCTAGAGAATGAAACAAGTGGAAGTGGACCACATAAATCACTATGCACAAGCTGTAAAGGGGCTGAGGTGTGTCAAGAGGCACACTTTTCAAAACTACCCCGATGATGTTTTCCGACTACACATCTGGAACAAACACCATCTCTGCAAGATACCATAGGAAGACCTATCACCATATTTTATTTACATATATTTTGAAGGGAGCGATTTAAGTGACCAAATCACTCATGCTAAATTTTGTTCACTTCATCATTATCAGCAACAAATACCGAAGGAATAGTTGATGACCCAAATTTGTTAAACTTATACAACCTTTTAGAATCATCAACAATTCCAGTAGCTAAAATTTGTCTAGGATCTCTCAGGTCCTTAATTACAACATCATGATGTGAAAATTCAACTATTTTACCTTCACCTGAATGAGTTATATGATATACAAATAGAAGGTTGCAAGGTAAGGTTGGAACACAAAATACATCATTAAATTGACCATTGTCTAGATGAATAGTTCAAGACCCTACAACACTAAGAGATCTATCATCACCAACATATATATTTTTGGTGTTAAAATCATTTAAAGAAGAAAACATGGCTTTGTTTTTGGCCATGTGATAAGAAGCTCTAGAATCAATGAGCAACCCATGAGAATGAGAAGAAGAAGATACATTTAGTGCATAGCCAGACCGGGATGCTTGACAACCACATGCAGAGAGTTCTATTCCTGAAGATGAAGTTGAAGTTGAAGAGTGCTCCAAATGGATGTTATGCTTATTTCATTGCTGCTGGCAAGGCTTCCATCTTCTTAAAGCATTTGGATTCTAAGTAGCCATCTCGATTACAAAAGTTGCAATGTTTATCAATCTTCTTCCCTTTGTTTTTATTTTCCTTATCATTTTATTGAATTGATTTTTTATTTTGTTGAGACTGAAAGTGCTTAGGACCCTTGTTTGGTTTAAGACCATTCTTTTTAGGATACTTCTTCTTATGGTTCTTTAAATTTGGTTGTTGCTGGGTTGCTAAGGCTTTCTTAGAAGAGTTTCCAGTATTAAGAAGACCAAGGTGTAAGAATTTTTCTTGTTCTCTTATTAAAGAATCATAAAAAGTATCAAAAGAGGGTGACTTGTAGGTTTTTCCTTGAGAAATAAAGACTTCTCTAGTAGAATGGAAGGTGGAAACAAACACAAAGTAGGCTGGTCCTATCTTAGTAAGAATGCAATAGATAAGGCTACCATCTTATTTCTTAACCTTAACACCTTCCAAGAGAAGTCTAAGGGTCTTGAACTTGGAAAAAAAATCTTCAATGGAAGAAAATTATTGGGGTCCAACATAAGCAACTCATTTTCGAGTTGATAGGCTCTAATTTCATTTTTAATTCCAAAAACTTTATTGAGTTGTTTCATTACTTCATCAGGGGTGTCATGTTCTACGATATGGAATCTAAGTTCTAGAGAAATAGACATCCCTATCAACCCACATGCTTGATCTTGGTTATTTTGCCATTTGACTGCCTTATCTTCATTTTAGGTTTAGATTCTTGGCTTGTGGCTATTCTATAAATACGTTTACTTCTAAGTCAATCCTCCATGTAAGACACCCATTAGAAGTAGTTGGTGTTGTCAAGAATAACTTGGCATGGAATTTCCATTTTAATAGAAACTGAAGCTGTCGATACTAAAACTAAGTGTTCGAAAGGAAATATCCTGAAAAATTAAGCCAATTGAAAAAAACAGCTCTGAAAACAACTTCTGGATGAAGAAGTTATGGTTTTTTGAAGAAAAGTTGTTGAAGATGTCGACGAAGTACGTGAATGTGCGGAAGTGAATGATAATGTTATATTAAAAAAAAAAACTCCCCTTTTTGGAAACCTAATCTAATTGGCTCACTTAAAAAAAAAAAATATGTGACCCACTTTATAAATAAGGGAAAGTCACTTTTACAATGGTACTTTATGAGCTACCCACTAAATTGTAACTTAAATAAAAGATAAAGAGACTTTAGAATTATAAGTGACTCACTTTTTATAATGAGTGAGAACATTTTTATACAAAGTAACTTTAAAACACAAGTTACATGTGTTTTTTGAAAAAGTAACTCAACAAAAAAAAGACTTCAACCCAAGATCCCTATTCTCATAAACTAACTTTGGACCAAGTGAGCTAATTTAAAAGATTAGTAATTTTTGGAAAAGAGGAAGGTCTTTTTTTTTGCTAGTCACTGAAGCTTTGGAGTGCATGCTTACTTAGGAAACCCCTTTTTGCCTAAAAAACAAAAAATCATGCAACCCAAAACAGACATGCAAAAAAACCAAACTTACGGCTTGAAGACAAATTTTGCCAAAAACTAAATATTTTCCTCCATGTTTCTGATTTTCTGAGATCACACTCAGGCATGGTGGAAAATATCATACACATGAGAAAAATCCTTCCTTTCTGTTTCTAATTTTCCCAGATCGCACAAACTCATGAGGAAAAAAGCATACGCAGAAACGAAATGTATAGATCCGGTAATAAAAAACATAGAGATAAATAAACTGAAATAAATAGAGAGATAAATAACTAAACTACAAATAAAGATTGTATACCTCCAGATCTTAAAAATGACGTAACTACGACTACCATAAACCTTTTCGCGTGAAACAAAAGGGGTTACTCATTGGAACAGATTCTCCTAACACAATAGAGTAGTCTTCTTGACCTGAAAGTGGTTAGAAACAATAGATCTAAGAAACGACATTCGGATGCAGTTTTACCAACTTCGTATTTAGATCACCAACAAATGTGGCCCTCAAATAGAACTGATACCATGTAGGAATTTATAGGGTAAGTTCCTTAGATAGAACACTAAAGGAAATTTTTCACAAATAGATCATAGATCAATACACTAGTATTCTTGATGTGGTTAAAACCCTCAAAGAGGGAAACAGTCCACAGCTTGAGCCAACATGGCTACTTCAGGAAATTTACTAATGTAAAAGAAAGAAAATTTACATAAGCTTCTCTCATGAACGATCACCTTACAAATGACCTTCCATGCTCTTTAAATAGAGATCATGGACCAATGGGGTGTTAAGCCAAGGATCAAGTGTCAATAATAACGAGGAGAGAATGAACCGTCAGATCACTTCATATCTAGAACATATCATGACCGTTGGATTGTAAGTTACAAAAATACATAGTAAAGAAACACACTTTACCTAACTCTACACTAGACCAAGTTATACTTAACTATTTCCTATGTGTTGGAATATCCTAACATAGAGTTTAGGATGACTTCCTATTCTTGCCACATTCATGGAGGCTACATTGTTGTCTACTTGGTCCAATTATCTTAGTCATCTCCATCTTGGGTTCCTTTGTTATTTCGTTATAACACAACATCAAACGTATATTCTACAACATTCATTCAATTTTGGCTTTTAATAATATTGTATTACAGGTTATTGATGTCAGTTATATGATTTCATGTACAATCATGGGGCTCCTCTCCTTTGCACTTGTGTGCACGTTGAATGTCTCACACTTACTATGCTAGAAATTCAGTTTAATATAATTGACACATGAGATCAAGTGGAATGTTAATAAACATTAACGTTTGCCTCAATCATAAAAATAGTCAATTATTTGGTGAGACCTCTCACACAATAAACATATTTTTTTATCTTTATTGTTTGGTTTACTTAAGTCTAAGGAGAATATTTCTTATCTTGTCTCATGAGGAATTGCAACTAGTGATTGGTTCTTTAGCGTCCAATATAATTTCACAATATCAATTATTCTACAACAAAACATTACCGCCATCCTAAACCTCTACTTCAGCTTACTACTTTTTGGGTATATATTATTTTGTCCTTAATTCAAGTGGACCAAATCATGTCTACATTCATTATCCACCAGTCCTTTCATGTAGGATTCTTAATGCTTTTTTTTTATTTAGGGTTTTTCTTCAATTATTACCCTTCCTTCTATTTTTTTCCCATTAGATTATGACAATTCTAGGGTACAACCTAAAGTGACATGGCATGTGTAATATCAAGAAAATAATAATGAAACTCCATCATCCAATTCTTACCATTGTACTTCCTTAACATACCTTACCCATGCATTTTTTTTCCATAACCCTCCTGGGTTCATGTCCTTTTTTATACTGCAAATTATTGATCAAGGTGTCTAGCTTACATGTGCCCTAACTACAGGGAATTCCCATTGCATCTTTTGTGCCTTCCAGCAGCCTCAAGACATCATGTTAGTACAGTTGTCTTGACATATTGATTATGTAAGAATTTATTTGTTATAATTAATCATTTAACTAGATTTTACTTATGTCTATAAAATTCATATTAAAATTCCTTAAGTACTTATCTAGGGTGGCTTTGGCTGGTGACACACTAACCTTTCCATATTAACAAGAATAGGTAATATTTCTTCTAATAGACTCCCAACATTCTTTATCATAAATTCAAGTTTTCCTTGGAATTATATGTACCTTACTTAGTCATTTAATTGTTCTAATCATTTTTTTTTTATCTACCATCAATCCTTCAAGTCTCATGAAAACAATAAACTCCCTAGAGTACTGAATATACACTTCCATTGTCGTGTGTATGTTATCATGCATGTATAAATGTACATAATCTCCTATTCTAATTTTTTTAGTCTTTAATTAGCTTATGCTATTTTCCAAAGTTTAAAGAGAGACTTCAGACCCACAATGACCATATATATATATATATATATATATATATATAATATATATGTCTATTCCCCAATAGTTTTGTGGTTGTATCATCTTACCTTAATATATTTGTTAGATTACTCATAGATTCTAGCCTACATTGTTCTTGTCTATCCTACTATTCCACTTTAGATCAAATCATTAGATATCGAAATAATCATTTTAGTAAATCAGAATTCTCTGGTCATCTTGTTTTCAACTAGTTTCAACTTCTCTAATCTAGCAGTAGTTATAAATTAATCCAATTAGTGAATCATTCCATGATACCATATTACAATTCTGTAATTCACAAAAATATTGAACCCCCCCACATCCATCAAGTATAGAAATTTCAAAAGTTGTTTAAATTTCGTCCCCACACTTAGGGAGTTACCGCATTTTCTTTCTAGTATATTTGCATACTCTTGCAAATGACTTTATTCTCGCTCATGTTACACTTACTATCTTTCTAGGTATCAACAACTTTGTTTTGAAGCGTTATCTTATTTATTTAGTCTCTTTTAAAATGACCTAGATACTATTATTATGTTACTTCCAACTTAAAGCCCCAAGTATACTACTCACTTGCTTGTTCAAATATTATTTTCCTTTCTATTCCAAGTGATTATAATGGTTTAGCACTTCTTACCTCCATTTGCTGGTCTTAAAAAAGACACCATTCTCAATTACTTACTTTAAAACTATTTATAAAAGTTTATTAATTTTCCCACCAATTTTTTTTCAATGTTCATCAATCACAAGATATGAATTTATTTATACTAACTGATTATCACCATATTAAACCTAAAATTATTCATTTTTTGTAGTCATTGTCAATTTTTTCCATATTATTTGTTAAATCTTAATTTGGTAAAAAGTGTTCCAACCATCCCCACTAATCACTCAGGATAATTTCAATTAACTCATACATTTTGTAATCATAAGTTTTCTATACCTATGTTCAATCTTTGATAAGATTATCATTAAGTATAGCCAGATGACTTCCTCTTTATCCAATACACCATAATTTCATCTTATTTATTACATTTTTTTCCAATATCTTCTAATGCACTTCTTATTCTGAGTACTTCACAATGTTTCTCCAGTCTTTTTCTTTATCCGACTTACTTCCCATTTGCAGGTAAAATTACTCATGCGAGATTTGTTTTTAAATTTACTTCACTACCAAGTACTACCTCAGCTAGGATTTTAGTCACTCATTCAGTATATGTGTGAAGAGGTAATTTATACCCTTCATCTCTTCCCAAATGTATCTAATAATTAAGCATTACTTATTAATGAAATCTTTACCCCTTTGTAGTTTCCCCCTTCCTAACAATCCATACAAATTCTTGATTTAAACATTTTTATGGTTATAGTCTTATAAATTATGTGTCAATCATAACTTTTGTAGTTTAACAGGATGGTTTTTGCAACTATTAACATGCAATCATTATATTGATAAACTTTTCATAGTGCTTTCACATGCAACACCCCACCTCCCTTTCATTATTCAATAGTGAGATAATATTATTTGCTTGCTTATCATGGGTTATTATTTAAATCTTCCAAACAATGGTTTATTCTCCTAAGTACCCAAGATATCAATTCTTGTAGATAAGGGTGACTTCAAAAATAAATTGATTAATATTTTAATAACCTAACTCACGTAGTCAAATTACTTCAACATTATCATAACAAGATTTTGACTTCATTATTTTGGCTCATAACATAAGAAATTACTTGGTTTATTATTGATTTCCAATGGTTTCTGCCTTATCTTTAAAGAAAAATAACAAGTATGGACCAAAGTTAATCACTCAAATATATCCTTATTCTCAAATCTTGATTTAAGTGGGGGTGTAGAATCTTGGTCCTCCCATATTATCAATTCTTCCTTATGTGAAACATAACACGGTTTGAAATTATTTTCCCTTAAACATGCCATGTTATTGAACCCTTTAGCTTCGATAACACTTATAACATCTCTCAAGCTTCAATTTACCCAAACATAAATTTTTTACGTGGTAAACATATTTACCGAATGGATAACACTAACCTAACCTCTATACATAAATATGTTGGGCAATTATTTAGTCCTTAGTGATATAAAGGTTATCCAATGCTCCTTTGATTGAGGTGGTCATTGGTGGCCACCAACCTATTCCACTTGGACCCCCATCATTTTTTCTTTTCCATTTCCTTAATTGTTGCACAACTTACTATTTTTTGCAATTTTTCGGGTCCTAAACTTCCAGAGTAGTTTTGATGGAATAAAAGATGTTTTTAGGGAAAACAAAGAGATTGGGAAAGTGTCATATTGGTTCACTAATTTTTTTTTTCAGCGTTCTCTTTGAGATTTTCAAAACGAGGTATTATGATAGCCAAACGAAGATCGTATATAAAATTTTTGACCCCGGGAAGTTGATGTTCCAACTTACTCCAACGGGGCCCACATGATTTTGGTGCTTCATCTCCTAGGATTATGTTGTTAGATGTTTAGGGTTTCTCGTTGTTTCTCAATAATAAGAAGGCCATCGATCCTCATTGTAACACAGTCCGGAGGGATGTAGCCACCACATCTCTTCTTAGAGATAAGCTACCATTTCCTGAGCTAGTTTATTTCCATTTTGTAAGTAAGCATATTTCAGTTCTTTGATATTAATGAAATGAAGTTTTATTTATACTACATCTCAGTGTTTATGTTTGTATTGTTATTCTATTGTGTTCTTTTATAAGTCTAGATCAATGTATCAAAGTGGTCTTCTATTTATTTGTTTTTATTTGCATGTCCCCAACGAGGTCAGAGTATAAGGAGTTAGGGGTCAAATTGGTTGAACCTTTGCAAGAGTAGCCTCACAAACCCTGAAAGCCTCCCATGGCATAAGAGAAAAAAGATGAGGGAGTAGGAGATCCTTTCAAAATATTTCTTGAGGAAGCCCTCGAGTGACAGAGGAATGTGACGATGGATAAATTTATCTAGATCCTTTCGTGACTACCCATAGGTGATGCTTTGTCATCCAACAACCACTTTGGAGATGCCACTGCCTTTAAGGTACACATCAACTTTGACATTCCCGTATTTCAAGGTTAGAGAGATACAGACACCGTAGATACATGGTTAAATCTGTTGGAAGGATACTTTTCAGTTCATGACTTTTCCAATCAAGAAAAGATTACTTTTTCACTCCTAAAAGTAGCCCCCCGTGTCAAGGACTTGTGGGAGACCTACTTTGAACAAAAGGATGAGAGGGAATCCTCACTGTTTTCAGTCACACCCACTTGGAATTATTTTCGAGACACCATCAAGGAACAATATTACCCTGTAAAAAGCTATGATGATAAATACATAAAGTGGATGACACTGTGGTAGGGAAGGGACCAAGATGTGTCAGAGTTCGCAAATATTTTTCATACCCTTCACATGAAGTCGGATATCAAAGATTCTAAGTGACATTTGGTACTCAAATACTGTGACTGTCTACACAAGTACATATAGGACGAGATGGAGTTCCCGAACATCTCCTCGCTTGGCATTTCCTATCGATACTCTGTCAAGATCAAGACGAAATTTAAATAGAAAAGTAGAGACTTTGGATTTGTGAATCCAAATCAAGGGAAAGGTGCCCCCAAACCTCAGAACAAAGGATAAAGCCAAGGTTAGTTGACCCAGGAAAACCTTTCGAAGCTATAAGAAAATAACAACACCACAAAGACGAAGAAGGACATAGGGAAGTGGTGTGAGTTCAATAAGAGCACCACTCACAACACAGTGAGCATCGAGTCAAGTAGTCACTTGGGGATGAGTTGAAAGCTTCTTAATCAGATGCATGTTCTGAATTCGAGTCAGAACCTAACAAGAAAAATGACAAAGGGAAGCATATTATTGATGTGAAGTTCAGTGCCACTGCTTCCACCACCAAGCTTCAAATGATTGAGCCCTAAAATCCTTAGGAGGGGGAGCGAATCTTCCTCTCACATATGTGGGTGAAGGGTTCCGCACAGAAGTTCATTATTGACAGTAGAAGCCCAAAGAACCTCATTTCGATAGAGGTCGTGAAGTGGTTGGGCATACTGACCACACCACAGCCGTAGTTATACACCATTGGGTGGCTTCACTAAGGACGAGATATTTGTGTCATCTAACAGTGTCACATTCCCTACAACATCAAGCCCTTCACAGATGAGGTATTATGTGACGTTGCTCCTCTTGAAGTTTGTGATGTATTATTAGGCCAACCATACTTGTGGAAGCATCATGATGTGTATGAGTCTAGGTCTCACACTTGTATTATTTCTTTGGGAAATAAGTTATACAAGATACCAGAGGTAGCGCCACCTACCGCCATCTCTTTGATATATGTGAAGTAATGCAGTAATATCATTTCCAAGACTGACAAATTTGTATTCCTTATGATTGACCCTCAGGGAAAGAAGAAAGTTGTGGCCACATTTATGGCCTCCAAATAGGGCTCCTTTGCACATAAGCAACAAATGGAAAAGGCCATGGAAGAGTACAAGGATATCTTCACCTCACCCACAGGGGTACCCCTACATTGTCACGTCAAGCACCCATCGATATGATCTCGAGCATGCTACTACCCAATGGGTCAATCTATCTACTCTTTGTTCTGGAGAATGATGAAATCAAGAGGAAGATTCAGGAGTTTTTGAAAAAAGGGGACATCAGGTCGAGTTCATCACCTTGTGGGAGTTTGATCATGTTGGTACAGAAGATGGACATGATTTGGAAACTCAGTATTGACTCTTGGGCACTGAATAATATCACTGGCCATAATATGTATCTAATCCCACATATTGATGACATTTTGGACCAGGTCAAGGGGGACAAATATTTCAGCAAGATTGACAAGAAGTTTAGTTATCACTAGGTACCAATCGAACCCTCTAATGTGTGGAATACTACCTTTAAATCCAAGTAAGGTATTTTTGAATGGTTGGTCATGCCTTTCAGGTTGAAAAATTCCCCTGCAACCTTCATGAGGCTTATGGATGACATCTTGCGACCCTTCACCAACTCATTTGTGATAGTATATTTGGATGACATCCTAATCTTATGCTAGTGTTGGGAAGGGCACCTCCACCATATTTGACAAGTCCTCCAAACCCCACGACAACCCAAATTGTGTGCCAATCTAAAGAAATTCACTTTTGGTATGGCCCAGGTTCAATATCCGGGGTACCTCATTGATGAACAAGGTGTGCATGTGGACCCATCTAAGGTAAAAGGTACTCAGGATTAGCCAGCCTCAACCACTTTAATAGAGCTCCACAACTTTCTGGGTCTTGCCAATTTCTATTGTAGGTTCATGTTGGGGTTCTCTCATATCACTTGCCATTTGAGTAAAGTAACCAAGGGTGGAGTGAAAGAAAAATTATTTTGGTATGAATCCCAACAAAAGGTGTTTGTCAAGTTGAACCATAGTCTATGCTCTGCACCAGTGCTCACATTATAAGACTTGTAGTAATTGTTTCAGATTGAGATAGATGGCTATGCATTAGGGTAATTTTGAGGTCTAAAATGGGCCTCCTAAGGAAATTATAAAATAATAGTGGAAATAATAAAATAATATTAGATTAAATCATCAAATTTTAGATGAAAAAAAAAAAAAACTACTTTTTTAACTTATCTCCCTATGGGTTTACTCAAATTTCAAGCGAGAACACTCATTGGATCCAGAATTTGATTCCTCATCCAAGGAGTACCCATGTTGCATACTTTTGATGGACCTTGCTACATGAAAAATTAGAAATACATGAAAAACATGATTGCAATCATGTTTTTTCATGTATTTCTCATTTTTTGTATAGCGGGGTCCATCGAAAGTATACAACATGGGTACTCATTGGATGAGGAATTAAATTTTCATCCAACGAGTAATCCCGCTTGAAATGTGAGTAAAAACTTAGGGATATAAGTTTAAAATACAAGTTCAAAAAGTAGTTTTATTATTTTATTATTTTTTAATCCTTTTACTTTTTTACCCCAAAAATGGTGAATCATCCCCCATGGCTTACATCATCATCTTGAATCATATTGGTTCTTATAAAGTTGATTTTGTTTGTACATTTTTATTAGGAGGCCCATTTTAGACCTCAAAAGTTCTCTAATGACTATGTTATTGGTGCAATTCTTACTCAACAAGGGCATCCATTGGCATATCACAGTGGGACACTTTCAAACATAGTCTAAAAGTATTTCACCTAGGACAAAGAGATGTATACCATTGTGCAGACCTGTAAAAAATGGAAGCATTACATTTTGGGGAATGAAATGATTAACCACATAGATCACTGGCCCTTGCAGTTCATAAAAACACATGGAAAGCTGCAGAATGGTCACCGTCAGAAATTTTCCACATACTTACAACAGTTCCATTTTAACATTGAGTACAAGAATGGAAACACCAATAATGGTGTAGACTGCCTAAGCCGACTGCCAGTCATGGCGATGACCACTGTGCTCAAATATTGTGGACTTGAGACTTCACGGTGGTTGCATCTTTACAAGAGCGATCCAAAATTCGACAACACATACCGGATGCTCTTGGAAGGCAAGAAAGTTTTTGATTTTCACCTCCAGGGTGCACTATTATGTCACCTGGGAAATCTCTATGTTCCTTCAAGAGAGAATTCCAAGATGATTTGGGAGGTGCACTACAGTCGGGTCGCTGGACATTTCAAAGTAGAGAAAATAGTGGCAGTGTTGCAAAAGTATTTTTATTGGCTGAACCTTCGATAGGATGTTAGAAAGTACATAAGATCTTGCACTTCCTTTGTCATTGTCAAACCAATCATCAAGAAGCAATACCTATATACTCCTATGGCTACTCCTATTCGTCCTTGGGAATCCATCTCCATGGATTACATGTTGGGCCTTCCTGCTACTAAGCATGGAAATGACTACACTTTCATGGTCATCAACAGATTCTTTAAGATGGCCATTCTCATGACTTGTAAGAAAAGTATCATAGTAGAAGCCACTGCTAATGTCTTCTTTGAATGAATGTGGGTTCACTTTGGGATCCCATAATCCATTATCTTAGATCAGGACAATAGGTTTGTGAGTACATTTTGGTCAAGCCTCTGGTCGATGTAGGATACAAAGCTCACTAAGTCCTTGACCTTCCACCCCCAAACTTATGACCAAATAGAGGTCATCAACAAGATGATCATGCACATTTTGCGCATGTACAACTTGAAGCATCCACTCATATGGGATGAAAGCCTCCCCTATGTCCAACATAATTACAACAAATCTCTCCATAGCTCAATTGGCCATAGTCCCTTTCATGTGGGATTGGGATTCTAGTCACTAGTCCCATTGATGTGGCCATACCATTTGTAGCTACTCAGTAGATTCAACTCATGTCCAGATTGAAGATGATAGGGCTAACAACTTCATTGAGCAAATTCATCACATCTTCCAGCAGGTCCATGACATACTAGACAAATTCAATACTAAGTACAAGCAACGTCATTATCAACATCAGGTGCCACATAGATTCTAGGTGGGTGATAAAGTTTGGTTACATTTGCAGAAGGAGTGTCTTGCTAGGGTCCACTGCAAGCTTCAATTGCTCTGATATGGGCCTTACACCATCACTAAGGCTATGGGAGACAATTATTTTGAGCTCGACATTCCCCCATTCATTTTCCTACACCCAATGTTCATGTGGACCTTATTCAACCATACTTTCGACCATTACTGGACACATCAGACATTACAAAACATCTCACACCAACAAAACTAAACCCAGACTACATGGAATAGGCCACAAGTTATCGAATCATGGACACACAGATCAAGAATACTCACCATTAGAAGATCCAATTGTATTTGGTTCTCTAAGTTGGCCAACTCTTGCACCAAGTAAAGTAGCTTACCAGGGACCAAGTTTAACAGAAGTTTCCCCATCTAATGGAGGAACTCAACACAATGAGGACAATTTGTTCCTAAGAGGGCACAAATGATCCAAGTGGATATTGGTGGCCACCCGCCTATTCCACTTGAACCCCATCATTATTTCTTTTCAGTTTCCTTAATTGTAGCATAACTTACTATTTTGGGAAGTTTTCGGGTCCTAAACCTCTAGTGCCATTTTGAGGGACTAAAAGACTTTTTTAGGGAAAACGAAGAGACCGAAAAAGTGTCAAATGGACCCACCAATTTATTTCCAGCCTCTTGTTTAAGGTCTTTGAAACAAAGAATTATGATAGTGAAATGAAGATCATATGCCAAAGTTACGACCCAGGGAAGTTGAAATTCCAATTTACCCCAACGAGGCCCACAATATTTTGCCACCTAATCTCCTAGGGTTAGGTTTTTGTATGTTTAGGGTTTCTGATTGTTTCTCAATGATAAAAAGTCCAACAAGCCTCACTATAAAATAGTTCAGAGACATGCAGCCGTGACATATCTTCTCAGAGATAAGCTACAATCGCCCAAGCTAGTTTATTGCCATTTTGTATGTAAGCATATTTCAGTTCTTTGATATTAATTAAATGAAGTTTTATTTATGTTTCATCTCGGTGTTTGTATCTATCTATCAGTATTCTGTTGCATTCTTTTATAATTATTGATCATCCTTTTTTTTTTTTTTATGTTGATATATTACAATGGCAGGTCTTTGTTTTATATGATTGTCATTATAATTATAATTCGGTGGAAACTTTTACGATTTGGTTAATGTTAATGTCTTGCGACCTAGGATCATATATTTATAATGAGTAAGTTATAGTATTCGGCTATATATGTTAGCCTAAACATAAATCTCACTAAGCTCCATTACATTGCCCAAGCCACTAGAAGCTTTTGGAGTTTCCATTGTAGACACATCAACATCCCTAAGCTGTACCTTGTATATGATGCATTGGAATTTATCCAATGATGGGGAATTAGGGATTATTCTTTGATCTATGAATTTAATTTTGGGAAGTTACCATAGTAACAACCCTTCCTTTATCATACTCCATGACTATTCATTTGCGCCTTCACACCTTTAAGGTTTGAGGTCTGTAGATGGAACCCTTGTCATGAATTTCACGATATCAGGTACTAAATGAGCCCACTCCTCCTAAAAAAAATATATATTTTTTACATTCTTATAGGAATTTTTCCATATTATGGTATTTATATGTTTTGGTTCCTAGGGTTTTCTGAACGTTCTTGGAGTATTTCTCCGTCGTTTTCCATTCTTGGAAGTTATGGCAGGAAAGTATGTAGGATTTCCGATATGAACATTGAAAGCTAGTTTTTTTTGTAACTTTAATTATTCCCTTGTAAGGTTGCAAAATGATTTTTCCTTTTTATTTCACTTGACATAATTTGCAACCGGTCTTGGTCATCTTCAAAATTATTCAGGGAGTAATTCCACTGGTTCTTTCTATCAGTGGAACATTCTTTAAAATAGGCTTACTCATTATATGACTTCTGACTAACCCACTGGTGGGCTCCAGTATTGCAGCAATAATGCTCCAACTCCTGGGACTCCCTTCTTTACTTTTATCAACCCGGTTGTTTGTAACAAACTTGGAAGCGATGATGCTGTATGCACAAGTACTAGCTCTTGCCGCAGCTGTCACTTGGTTAGCTGGCACAAGTCCGCTAGGGGCTTAAGCCAAATTCTATGGGCTCTTAGAAGAAGCTTTTAATTGATGGACGAAAGCTAACTCAAAGGAAGCTAATCTACTTGCGAAAAGTGACTGGAAAACTGAAGGAAAGCGCAAACCCTAGCAAACCCTAATTCTACCAGCTAGTCCTACTGATGCAAAAAAGAGAGTGAAAACTACTGAAAGAGATGCCATTACTTCTATTAAGGTAAAATACATGTGTTTAAACTACCTTTGTCCTAAGAAAGCATCTTTTTGTATTTTTTGATTAAGTGTCGATTTTCACATGCATATGCTTGAACTGTGCTTTACTGTGCAGGGGTGGATCAAGGAAGAGGAATTCTTGGAAATGGTTGGAAATGTTCAGAGAGGGTCTAAGGAGTCCCTACCACTCTTCTAGAGAGTCTCACAAGGTTTGGCTATTAGGAAACCTCACTTGTGAGCTTCTACAAGAAGTCTGCAGGGGTTCTACAGGATGTTTCAGAATTTCTACAGGATGTTTGGAAATTGGTTTTTAGGGGATGGATGAATGAGGGAAGGTGCATGAATGGATATGGAGGTAGGATAGGGGTTGATAAATGGCCTAAGGACTGGTGGGTGGATCGGTGAAGAGGTGTAGAAGGCTGTCTTGGCTTGAAGAAGGCTAAGGCAATGATGGGTAAGGAGGTAAGGTTTCGCGGACAAAAGGGATAGATGGGGAATGAGAAACTTAGCTAAGAGAGAACAGGTGGCTCAGATGATACTTTGGGTGGATGAATGAATGAAGAAGATGCCTTGCATGGTGTACCTTGATCAAATCAACAAATGCCCACAAATGATCAAATCCTAAACTAGTCTAGTCTAACCATCAACAACATAAATGAACATCACTTTAGTTGGGAAGAAAACCTTGTACACCATCTATGCAAAGAAACATTTCAGATGTCCAAACCCATGACTAATCTCTGCTAATAAAACAAGCACACTAAAGATTGCATAAACAAGCAAACTAGTGTTTTTGTGAGGTAGCATTGTTTTCTCAATTCCAGCTCCAAATTCAATAAGGATGAGGTGAAACCAGGAGTGTGGTTGTTCCTTTTCTTGGAGGTTTTTCTGTTGTTATCCTACCAAAGCACCTAAACCAATGTCATTCATAAACAGTGATCTATTCCAGCAACATAACGAAATCTACTTAATAGAAATATGTTCAAATGCATAAAGGAAAACAATGATACGTAAATGAAAAGTAACAATACAGAAAGGAGGCCCTAGGCTCTCAAGTTGGGCCCAACCCTGAGAGCTTTGGCTCCTATGAAAAAATCAGATTTGATAGGAAACCAAACTGCTTCTCATTATCCAAAAATAATCATAAAAGTCATGCCAGAAATGGCTACAAAAGAACAAAATAGAGCTGCAGCATTGAGGTGCAAAGTACACAATAGTTTCAAAAGTCTTTTTACGAAGGCTGAGGCCTCAACATTTATAGATCACGAGGGACCTAGCTAGCCCCCTCAATTTGTGGAACTCAGCTGTCAAACTGTGAGTTAAATAGTCCCTTTCTAAATGCTGCTTGGCTGCCTCCTACATTCGGTTTGGTGGTCTTTGGAGCTTGGAGTTGGGGGTGAAGATCCCGAGGAAGGGTCATTTAATGCCATAAGCAACCCCCCTTCAAGTCCTCACCTCAGGCTTGGCTGCCTTAGCTCATGATTGCTTTTACTTTGCTCCAATATATGTCAAAAACCTGAAATAAACACGTGTTAACCACCTAGGAAAAGTGACTTCCCTTATTCGTACCAAAGACATAAACATACTAAAAATAATGCATAAACTATAGAAACTCACGGATTTGAACAAGGACTGAACAAGGATAATTAGGCCAAATGAGCCCAACAAGTTACCAATTTTGGGGCTCATCACCCACCTTTCTGGTATGTTGGAGAGGTTGTTGGCGGCTTGCTCTTATACCTACACTTTGGTTAAATTCTGTCGAGGATTATAGGTTTTAACCCATTTTACCTATGATACAGATCCCATTTAGATACCAAACCTTACCAAAGATTTTGGCTAGTATTACTCTGGCCAAATCGGTTCTTTTTTTCTGTAGTTAGGCACATTAGGGTTAATTCCAAGGCCTGAGATTTATGTTAGGTTTAAAGTTAAAGTGATTTTGACGTACTTTTCACAGGATTAAGAATTCCTTAGGTTCAATGGTTGAACTCTGTCTCTTATATAATTTCCTTTGGTTTTGAATTATGGCCTTTCGACCCTCTAGTGACTGTGCTTGATACTTTGTAAATGTATATGAGATGACATATAATTGCCCAAGTGGTTTTTTACTGAGTTTAGAGTCCCTAGATGCAATTTGAACTTAAGTTGCAAAGTATTCACAAGTAAAATCAGGTTTTGAGTACTAGTATTTGCAGATTTATTTTTGTTTTTTCTATTAAAAAAAAAACTGAGTATGAAAGCCCTTACTTGGCACTAGTTTTATTTCCCATATTCATTGTACACAAGAAACTTTCTTCTTTTTGGTATTTAACCAGCCATATAACTTATCGTTCTTTACTTTATTTAATAGTGGAGTTTTCATTGTTAAATTTCATGATTCTTAAACTTGTCTTGACGATGAACCACACTAGTTGGTTCGAAACGCGTTGACAAATGATCAATTATGTGATTTCGCCGAAAATTTTCTAAACTATTCATGATTCTTCTTAGGAAATAGTTCCCAATTTTGCTCGATTGTCTCTATTTGAATTTCTGTAGGTTACTAAATAAAATTAGCACATATTTTCGTGGTAGTTTGAATGTATCTTTTGTGTCCTACATGTTTACAATTGTTTATAAATTGTCTCTAATTCTTGCACCCTTTTGTGGCTTTGTTTTTATAATGTTATTTCTTTCCTTGCCAAGGGAAACTACCCCTCGTATGGTTATTTATTAATAGACAACGTTTTTATTTATTTATTTATTTATTTTTTTATGTATTGACATTCTTCAATTATATACAATTAGAAACACTTATTTAATGGAATTTTAAAGTGTTATATTTCCAAGAACTATCTGATTTCATAAAAAAATTAGGGATTGTTCCAGGCTAGTTGTCCCAAGTAAGCTCCGGCCTGGAACTAACCCTTAGAGTTAGGTTCTACTATTATATACATACATAAGTGAATATAAATTTCCTCAATATTTAACCTTTTAAACATTATTTCTAGTACTTCACCCATTATACAATCATACAAGAATAATAGTTTCTCAGAAAGTGTACTTCACTTATCTGTTTCTATTTAGCCAGGGGTTACTCTAGTTGACACTCAGAACATTATGACACCCCTTTTCATACCATTTTTCACCTTGTTCAATTCTCTCAACTAGACCTCTAGTTTTTCCATAGAGGCAATTTACTGCAATTAGTTACAAAATCAATTCACGTAGATAATTTATAGAAAAAAGTTACATCAACAATTCACCAGTAAAAATACAAAAAAAAATATTCAAAGGAAGACATAACTTGTAGCGAATTTACATAGATACTTATATGTCCAAGGTTATTTAGGTTGCCATAGGAGATCACTAGGGAAGGGAGAATGCTCCTCCCTACCATTGAGCACACTATCCCACCAAAGCTCCTCTCGGAGCCAATTTCTCCTTCAGAACAATTTTTTTCTTAGACAAAGACCTAGCAAGGTCTATTCTTAGGCATAAAGACTACACATGTTGAGCCAAGAACTTATAGCCTCAAGAGTATTTCTTAGGGTTTCAACTAAACTACAATCCAACTCAAGAATACCCCAACTGGAAGTGTCCTGCCTCACCTTAACAACATCCTGTTCAAGTTAACAATTTCTATTCTCCTCTTTCTTGTTTGCCTTAGGTTCCTCTCTACCATCCTGACTCTCTTTTCCCAACTGAGATATTTATCTCTAGGGAGAGGAGTAATTGTCCATTAATTGTCTTATAGGTGAAATCTCCTTTTACCATTTCAACCTTAACATAATTCCTTGACTGACCTTAACCAATCTTGTTAATTTAATTAAAATAAAAATTCAGGTCTAACATTACATCAAGCCTTCCATTAGCTCACAATCTGCCAAGTTAGTTGTAGTAGTAAATTAAAATATTTACTTATTCACAAAGTGGTATTGCACTTTTTCATCTGAATTTGGGGATACAATTTCAAGAAATTTTATGATTGTTTGTTATTTAAAATACATTCTTGAATAGATAAATGGATTCAACACCTTGAAAAACCCTTGGGGCACTCAATTTCTATAATTTAAATAATGTAAACTCAAGTTTTTAAAAATATATACTGGATTTTGGTTAAAATTAACCAGAAAAAATGTTGTGAAAAAAACTATTTTGTCTATAAATTAGACTACGCCAACTTTTATTTATTAAATTATATATAAATATTTATTACTCTCTCTCTGTCTCTCTCTTCTTCTCTCTCTCTCTCTCTCTACTCTATATATTTATCTCTCTATCTCTCTCTACATATATATATATATATTATATATATATATATATATATATATATATATATTATATATTAAATCTTAAACACATTATTTAGTATAATATTTTCTTACTGGAAATTGTGAAGGGGTCCATCACCTCAATGACAAAAGAAGGGTCCATCACATTGTTTTCCCACTTGAATTTGGTTTGAACAAATAGATAGAGGTGGACTAGTTTTAAAGGTCAGACCTTCCTCTGTTCGACACACAATCTTGGACCCTTTGTTCGAAAAATGAGAAGTAAGCAAGCATACTTTGGGTCCTCGATTTTACCATGGGGCACATTAACTAGCTTTTAGTTACTTTCCCACTTAAATTTGGTTAGAACGGATAGATAAAGGTGGACCCATTTCAAATCTCATACCTTACTCTATTCGACACACAAGCTTGGACACTCTATTTGACGAATGAGAAGCAAGCAATCGTTACTTTGAGTACTCCATTCTCCTGTGGGGCACCTTAATTGGATTTTAGTTGTTTTCCCACTTGAATTTGGTTTGAAGAGATAGAGAGAAGTAAAACAAAGATGAAAGGAGGAAATAAAATTCCTAGTACTTCCAATTATGAGTAGTCTGACTAGTTCGCTGTGGTAAGGAAAGAGGTTCATAAACTGAATCAATGGTGTATTTCTGATTTAGATGCTGGATTATGTAGAGTATATCTTGGTTTTCTCTTCTTTATAATATATATCAACCCTTTTGTTTTCTTTCCAATTTATGTTGCATTTTATTTCATTTCTCCTTTATCTTTAAGATGGATATTTATCTTAGATGAATACTTATCTTTTTGTTCACCAGGTTATTAGTGGTTAGTTTAAATTGGATATTTTCCATTTTTTTCACTGAGTTCTCAGTATTTTGTTATAACTTGCTAATTGAAAATTTTTCCCAATAAGTTCCTTGAGGTTAAGTATAATCATTTCCTTTCTTATCAAAGGGTGTTGATTCCTTTTTAATTCGAATAGTCTAGATAACCAAATCCAATTCTTTGTAATCATTGTGGTGGTGCGGAATGTTGTCAGGTATTCTAGATGAATATAACTAGAGATTTTCCCAATACAAAAGGGCTCTTCCCAACTAGAGGTTTTCCTGCTCTAATGTTTTAGAGGGCCTTGCCCAACTCCCTACCTAATCTAACGTTTCAAAGGGAAGCATTGTAAAATGGTCAAGAGTTTGCCACAACACCCTAGCTCATTTCTTGCTTGAATGTTTCGATGGGAAGCATTATAAAATGGTCATGAGCTTGCCACAACACCCTAACTGACTAAATCTAGGTTTATGGAACCCCAACTTACCAGATCTAGGCTTGTAGAACCCCAATTTACAAGATCTAGAATTCCTAGGGCTAAATGGTTGCGAGTCTGGTAGATATTGTAAAGGAGTTGACAGTGGGTCATTGTTGGAGAATTTTAGATGTTTGCAGAGCTTTTTGGACAAGCCCAAGTGGAAACTTATAAAACACATATGCTACATAGGGTAAGACATCCTTGTGGGTATGTTTAGTGATTTTATATTGGGAAACCCAAATACATTTTATCATGTCTTGGAATTGAATTGAGAAGAACACGATGTTATTTCTTTTGTTAGTGTTTGTTTTTGGACCATAGCTTAGGAAATAGTCAAGCTTTTAGCCCTCTATGATAGATTCCTTCCTAATGAAAATTTTGTAGAAAACAGAGTCACGACATTGAGGAAAAGTAGTAGTAGAAATATAGTGCAAAGGGAACCCTGTAAGGGATTGCATTGTTGATCCATGGAACCATATTTTAGCTCTCCCTATAGATTTAAATGGTTATATTGAAACTCTAAATAGACCCACAAGTTTGAAATGTGAGTATATTTGACTTGTCTTCCCCAATTGTATTTTTCTTCTACTTCATGTACATCGACACCAGGGAAATACCTGCAGGGTTTATGATTCACAAAGAGGAAGGGAAACATAAGCTTTTTGAAAAAAAATATTCTATTGTGGAAGAAGCCTCTGGTATTACGAACATCTTAGATCTTTCAAATCTTGAATATTCACAAAGTTTTAATCAATGTTACTTTAATGTTGGATCATGAGTTTGGGATGTATCATATCCCCTTTCCCAGGCCCCCTATTGCCCTTTTATTGATCTTGAGTTTCAATGCCAAGAGAACAGAAGGCTAGATAAATTTTACATGAAATGGTAGCGGCAACCTTTGGGCTGCAATATTTTGAGGTCAATAGATCTCTGCCCTAATGTTAATATTAGTTTGGAGAAGTAGATGAACTAAGTTTGATCTATAATTTCAATTAGTTTGGAGCTGCATTTCAAGCTATAGTAAGAACATGGAGGCCTAATAATTATGTAGTTGTATTTGAGCCCTGAGTTTTTCCAATCAAAATCAAAATTAATATTCATTCCAAGAATAATATGAAAGAGTTGCATGACAATATCGTATCCTCTGTGTTTTTCTATTCAATAAGGATAAAAAAGAGACCAATGCCAGTCTTATCTTATGTTGATGTTATGTGATTCAAGAAAGTTCAAACTAAGGCCAATGGAATTCTTATATTGACATTATTTGTTCAATTTGATTGGTAGTCTTTTACCAATGTCTTTCTCTTTGATGTCATAATTTAAACAAAGTATCAGATTGAACACCATTAGAAAAACGCTCTACTTTCACTTTTTTGAGGACTTAACCCTTGCGAGGTTGTAACTGAGTATTCAAACTCTAGTGGGGTTCTATCACTCTTCTTCACTTTATTGAGGACTCAAACCTTTTGGGGCTATAACAATGCCTAACTTTCAATATTTTGAGTATTCAAACCCTGTTGGGGCTATTACATTGCTTTACTTTCTCTTTTTGAGGATTAAAGCCTTGTGGCGCTCTAACAATGCCTAGTTTTCACTTTTTAGAAGACTCAAAACCTGGTGAGGTTGAAAGAATGATTATTTTTAGGAACTTGTTCTTCTAAACCTTGCTGGTGTTGACAACAATTCTCATTTTCACTAACTTGGTTGGTCCCTCATGGTTAGTATATGACTAGTTCATTGGGATGTGAAAAATGTCATCTAATCTATGAAGAGAACTATGTAATCTCACTAACGAATTATATGGATTCAATGAAAAATATTTGCCTTTTATCATGACAATATTCAGACTACCTTATTACATTGACTAGGATGTGGGAACGTTTCTCAAAATTCCTCAAGGATTACGGCTCTTTCTCCATCAATCAATAATGAATCCCAAAATTATTTGATTAATTATCAGATGATCTCTCATATCATCCAATCTTTTAAGAGAACTGTGTAGTCTCCCAAAAGACTTGTATAGTTAAGTGAAATTCAGTCTCTGAAGAAAACCGTGAAATCTCTGATAAGGCTTGTGTGGGTTTAGTGAAATCCAATCTATAAAATAATTGTGTGAGTTCCAAAATATTCCGGTGGGTTTAGTAAAATTTTGCATTCAAGGTACACCACTAAGTTAGACTCATGATGATATAGTAGTGTTTATTAAAATTCCTAGTCAAGGAATTTGGTGCTCTATCCATCCTTGATATGGAATTAGGAAGTTAGTCAATTATTTTAATTATGCGCTGATATATAATTTACAAATTCAATAGTGAAAATTTTGATATTTTCACTATTGCACCCTTTTGTTATAAATTATATGCTTTTAATTTTAACCTTTTGTGATGAATCATATGTTCTTATTTTAAAAATGAATATGTTTTTAATTTTAACATTTTGTGATGAATCATATGTTTTTAATTTTATAAATTTGAATAATTTACAATATTTTTGTATTTTTTTAATGCAAGGCTCTTAGAGAATAATTTGGGACCCGTTGTCAAATTTTCTGTTCAAACAGGATTTATTTATTTATTATAAATTTCATGATGGCAGAGAGTGGTTCTTGTTCTTCCATAACAATCATTTTTATCATTGTTAAATTTCCCTATTTCCCAACAATGAGAGGAGCACAAATACATTTAGATCCTTGTCCAATTTTCAACTTAATTGTTACAATAAGTTCCATGATTACGAAAATATGAAAATTAATTCTTGTTTTATAAAAATATAATTAGTAAAGTGCCTATTGTATTTATTGTAAACTTAGTAATGGTGAAAATAGATGCTTTGTTTTATTTAAATATGAAAAGTGGTTCTTGTCACCTATTACAACCTATTTATCTTAAATATGAATTTTAAAATAGTTGAATATTTACTTCAGTAGCATTAAATATTTAGGTTTTGTATGGTTGGAAGAATGTAACTAATGTAATATGTTTTAGAAGTCAAAGTGTACAAGTCAATAATAATTGGCACATGATTGAAACTTAAAATGCATGATATTCATTTATTAAGGAAAGATGCATTTCTGCAATGAAAGAGTAGAAAATACACAAGGACCAAGGTCATATAGGTGCACAAGAAGCTCCAAAGCACAGTAACGTCAAATTTTTACTCTATTCTTTTACTCTATTCTTTCTTGCTTTTACAATGGCTTCCTAGTTAAAAAATGTGCTTCTTATTTATTGAGACATTATTTTGTGATGTTGATATAGACTTCTATCTTCTCTATACACACCCCTCTTTCCATCTCTAGAGTTCTATATTGTGAGCAAGGCCTAGCAAATGTCTGTTACTGATTTTAACCTTTAATTATTTTTTCAAGTGAGTGAAACCATGAATTTATACAAACATATATTAAATATTCAAATTATATATGGATTCTTCATATTGAGAAGTTTTGATTCATTTAATCTATATTAAAAATATAAATAAAATCAATGCATTAAAAATATATGTAATAAGTTAAACTAAATATGATTAATATTTTTAAAGAATCGAAATATTAAATAGATTTATATGTTACGTTTTTTTTTATAAAAAAGTTTAATGAATTATTTATATGGTTAAGTCTAGATAACATGAACAAACATGATATGGAATATGGAATACAATATAAGTTAAATTAAAGAAACTTTATATAATATACCTTAAATCAAGGAAACATAAGGTGTTTTTGGGCAATGAATATAAACATAAAGATGTAAATTTCAAACTTTTTTAGTTAGAAGTATAATTAAAAGAAAATTAAATTTATATGTATAAGCATTGGTCAAAACCCTATGCTACATATGAAGATTTAAAATTTAATTTTTTTAAAGAGTAATATTTCTTTACATTATTTTTACATAGAGTACAAGCATGTAGAGAGTTTGAGCTACCATGTCTAGATTGAACATATAAAAAAAAGACAGGCCTGTCCAACCTCGACTAACACTATGCACAACCTACGTACCTTATGCTTGCAAGGATTGCAATGTTATGAGACATTTATGTTATTGAAAAATAATTATTCTTAAATTTAACCTTCTCTACATTCTTCAGAGGATGTATAGAAACTCAAATTCGGATTGTATTTCATTGTCTATATATTTTGCTTGGTTATTACCTTCCACATATCCCCCACTCCTCCTATCGGAATTCCTTTGCACCTCTTAGTGAAATTTCTAGTTCACTAAACCTTGTTACATCGGCCAAGCCAACAAAATCTTTTGGAGCTTGTGTTATAAACACATCAACCTCCCTAAGCGGTACCTTGTAGATGATGCATTGGTAGGCATCCAATGATGGGGAATTAGGGATTATTCTTTGAACGACTATTGTAATTTTGGAAAGTTACGAGAGTAATGACCATTCCCTTCTCACACGTCACAATTGTTCATTTGCACCATCACAGCCTGGAGGTTTAAGGTCTGTAGATGGAACCGTTTTCATGAAATTCAGGGAACAAGGTACTGACTAAGGCCGCTCCTCTAAAAAACATCTTGGTTACATTCTTACAGATCCTTATCCATATTATGGTATTTATACATTTTCGTTCCTAGGGTCTGTTGAACATTATGGGGTTTTTTATCCCTCGTTGTCAATCCTTGGAAGCTATGGCGAGAAAGTTTGTAGGATTGTTAGTATGAACCCTAAAATTTGGTTTGTTCTGCAAATTTAATTATTCCCTTCTAAGGTTGCAAACTGAGTTTTCCTTTTTATTTCACTTGGAAGAGTTTGCAACAACTCTTGGTCATATTTGGCAGTATTCAGGTAATAATTCCATTAGTTTTTCCCGTGAGTGCAACGCTATTTAAAATGGGGTTTGTCAGTATATGAATTCCGACTAACCCACCTTTCTGCTATGGACAACTGTTGTCGACTTGCACTTATACCTGCACTATGATTAATTTATTTTGAGAATTCCAGATTTTAACCCATTTCCCTATATGATACAGAGCCTAGTTAGAGACCAAACTATACTGAGGGTTTCAGCTAGTCTTACTCTACCCAAAGTGGTTCTTTTTTTGTACTTTGGAACATTATGGTTAATACCAAGGCACTGGCCTTGTGTTGGGTTTAAAATTAAAGTGATTTTGACTTATAGTTCATATGATTAAGAATTCCTTAGGTTCAATTGTTGAAATTTGTCTCTTGTATACTTTCCTTTGATTTTGAATTAAGGCCTTACAACCCTTTGGTTACTATGCTTGATACTTTGTAAATATATATGAGATGATGTATAATTACTCGAGTGGTTGTTTACTGAGTTTAGAGTCCTTAGATGCAATTTGAACTTCAGTAGCAAAGTATTTGCAAGTAAAATAAGGTTTTGAATACTGGTATTCATGAATTTATTTTTGTTTTATTTTATTAATTTTAAAAGAAAAAAAGTAAATATCACAACCCTTACCTAGAACTAGTTTTATTTCCAATATTATTTGTACACAAGATACCTTTTTTTTGGTATTAATCCATTCATGTAACTTCTCATTCTTTTACTTTATTTAATAATGGAGTTTTCATCGCTAAATTTCACGATTATTCTGAAGTTATAGTTCCCAATTCATCTTGATTATCTCTATTTGAATTTTTGTAGGTTACCAAATAAAATTAACATGTATTTTTGTGGAAGTTTGAATATATCTTTTGTGTCCTACATGTTTACAATTGTTTATAAGTTCTCTCTAATTCTTGCACCTTTCTGTGGATTTGTTTTTATGATATTATTTTTTTCCTTGCTAGGGAAGTTGCCCTTGTATGGTTATTTATCAACAAACAACACCCTTATTTTATGTATTTACATTCTTCAATTATAAACAGTGAGCAACACTTATTTAACAAAAGTTGAAAGTGTTCTATTTCCAAGAATTGTTTGCTTTCACAAATAATTTAGGGATTGTTCCAGGCTAGCTAGCCCAAGTCTGCTTCGTCTTGGAACTAACCCTTAGGCTTAGGTTCTACTATTATATACAAACATAAGAGAATATCAATTTCCTCAGTATTTAACCCTTGTAAACATTATTTCTAATACTTTGCCCATTATACAATCATACAAGAATAACAGCTTCTGAAAAAATGAACTTCAATTATTTGTTTCTGTTTGGAAAGGGGTTACTCTAGTTTACATCAAACCATTATGAAACTCCTTTTCAACCAGTGTTCACCTTGTTTTCTTCTATCAAACAAGCCTTTGGTTTTTCCATAGAGTTAATTCACTGCAACTAGTTACATAATCATTTCACAGAGGTAATTTATAGAAAACAATTATAGAAACAATTCACCAGTAAAAAAAATATTTCTTAGGAAGACATAGCCTATAGAAAATTTACATAGATACTTATATGTCCAAGGTTAGTTATGTTGCCATAGGAATTCACTAGGAAAGGGATAATGCTACTCCCAACCATTGATCATAGTATCCCACCAGAGCTCCCCTCAAGCTAATTTCCCCTTTACAACATTTTTTTCTTGGAAAAAGACCTAGCAAGGTCTGTTCTCAAGCATCGAGACCACACAAGTCTAGCCACGAACTTACATACTCAAGAGTATTTCTTAGGGTTACACTGGCCTACAATCTAGCTCAAGAATTCCCTGAGTGATAGTGTCCTGCCTCACCTTAACAACATCTTTTTCAAGGTAACAATTTCTGTAATCCTCTTTCTTGTTTGCGTTAGGTTCCTCTATACCCTCTTGGCTCTCCTTTCCCAACTGAGATATTAATATGTAGGGAGAGGAGTAACTGTCCATTAAGTATATGATAGGTAATATCCTCATTTATCATTTCCACCTTCCTGTAATTCCTAGGTTGACCATAACTAATCTTGTTAATTTAATTAAAATTAATATTTAGGTCTAACATTACATCAGACCTTCCATTAGCCCATAACCTTCCAAGTTACTTGTAGTAGTAAATTAAAATATTTACTTATTCATTAAGGGGTGTTACAACCCCCCCCCCAAGAAAAATACTTTCATTGGTGTTTTCCTATCCCTTAAAACAGGTTGATATATGCCTTGCACATAAAGTATTTGGCCTCCCATATAGCCTCTTTCAGGCTAGGTGTTCCCTCTGCACAATATCATGGCCAATTACTTGCTTCTTTGTAAAGGCTAGACTAGGAATAATTTGTTTGGTTCGACTTACATTCACAAGCATTATGACTGTTATTAGTTTTCATCAATCTTATATATATATATATATATATATCATTTCAAACTTTACCATTGACACTTCCAGACACAAGGAAAGTTGCAGAATGATAACCATCATAAATTTTCCACATACCTGCAATAGTTCCATTTGAACATTAAGTACATGAATCGTGACACCAATAATGTTGCAGACTACCTCAGCGACCACTGGTCATGGGGTTTGTTATGCTCCTATACTAATAGGTTTCATATTTCATGATGGACTTGATGAGCTCTGTAATATGTTCATACCTTTTCTTGTTGCAAAGGTTTTCCATATTTTCAAAAAATCAAAAAAATTAAAAAATGTAAAGAGGGTATACCCTAAAAGAAAAATCAAAGGGAAAAAAGAATAAAATGGTCAAAAAATGAGAAGAAATGAACCCCAAACAAAAAGACTAGGAAAGTGTGCAAGTTTAAATGCCACTACTTTTTCATTTTTTGTAATAAGTAATTGTGTGCAACTTGTTACTTATGCCACAATTCATGAAGAGTCAAACTGTTTAAACTTGGCTCATTCATTTTTCAATTTCATGTTGTACAATAGAGAATAGATATATGACCAAACAGTGTAAACTTGGCAGATAAATAGATAGCTAGAGTAAATAAAAGGAGCTCAATAGTTTAATATGAGCCCTTGGATGTAATAAGTGTAGACTTAGGTAGGCTTGCCATGTAAAAGAAAAAGAAGATTGATAAGGGTTTGCCAGCCTAAGTGCACCCAAATAAAGAAGAAAAAAATGTCATGCTAAAGTAGGTAGGGTAGGTAGATGGTGTTGCACAATTACTTGTGATGGATAATGTCTCTAAATGTGTTAATTCTTACTTCTATCACGAGTGCAAGGCAGACATTACACTTGATGCAATTCAAGCAAGACAAAGTCAAATAGTTAACTTCCATTCACATTTTTTCCCTAAAGATTTCACTAATTTCCCCTAAGGTATTAAGGTCTTTGAAAATTAAAGGGGCTTAGAGAATTTCTCTAACTTTTGGAGGGGCCGGACCCTTGGCCCAATGATTTAAGAGCCTAAGTACTTAGAATCATCCATAAAACATTCATTTGATTTCATAAACTCATTTCCTAAGTGAAAATCCTACTTTACTTAGGAAAATACACAATATCACCTAAAAAAATCCTTTTTCCACTTTAAGCCTGATTTTAGATGTAAATCTCTAATGTTTACTTAGCGCTCATTCTCATTTTATGTCATCTTAAATTTTAACACATATTATATAAATCCTGCCCTATTTTACCCTTTCCCGTAATATGTAAATATACATAAAAAGACCCCAAAATCTTATATAATCCCGCCGCGGTTAAATATAATCATAAATACGCGTCAAAAGGATTAATTGGAATTAATTAACCCTCATGGTTAATTATGAACCACTCCCCAAACCAATCACAATGCCCCCGATACAATTAAAATATCTTTATTGTGTTGGTCCTGCCACAGTTAAAGTTTCGCCATATTATCACACCTGTCCACCATTCGATCACTCCCCGATCATCCGACAGTTGATATCAATATCACACCCCCCTGATAACCACATTTTAACTCACGATCACTAAGCGGCTTTCCTCCCGTACCTCCGCCACGCGTTGTGCAGTCGATGTGATCGCTCGCCCCCAGCCCAATACTGCCTAGCTCCAAAAGAAGTGTGATCCCATACCGCTTACCGCCCTCCATAAGCGACAAAAAATCATTTCCCCACCTACTTCAGTCACCTAATAATCCAAAAAACCCCGCCAACTTGACTTTGTTAAATAAATGAACAAAATGTCATTTTCACTGTAATACGCTGTGACCCGTGCTCCCTTGCAAAACAACATCCAAGCCAACCTTTTGAGTTTTCAAACCACCACCCGATCAAGAAACCTATAGCAACTTGGCCCGTGACCAGTTATTCAACCTGCCATTGTACTGTTCACTTCCTTGATATAGGTATTTATCCAAACTACACTGAAACCCTATAATTTTAGTTTCACACTATAAATTCCACTAAGAAAGGGCCAAATTCAGTTCTAATTCAGTCTATGGTTGCCATAAAAAGTTCCCAAACCTGTCGTTTGGCCTACTTTCTTATATAAAACCCAAATTCCATTTTTGAATCCACAAGAACCAAAAATGGAAACCCCCGTTGTTTTGAATATTACTCCAGTCAATGCCCCCCATAAGGACCAAGGCTATCTGCCTCTAGCAGATAAAGATTTCCAAATAAAGGACATAACCACTACCCAAAATCATCGGAAATCCTTTTTCCAAGCCAAAAACAACTACTTAAATGGCTCAGACATCCTGGGACTATGGGAATCCAATATTCCCAAGTACTTTCTTCCCTCAGTCCATGTCTTTCCTGAGATAATTCACCAATGTTGTGCCAATTACAATCCTAATCTAAGAGCTGTTATGTCCCCAAGCCAAACAGCTTTATTCCCCATAACAATTTCATCCATCAATGAAATGTTGCAGTTTTCCCCTAATCTATACCTTACTCCCCTTGCTATGGAATATTTTCTTCAAAAAACATCTCAGTTGTCCCAATCAGAAATAAGCCACCTCGGTCAAATCTTCATGTTACCAAAGCACCATCCTAAGAGACCACCTCCTTATTTGTAGGCTTGCTTCACAGAAACTGGAAAACTCATTGTTGATATGATATCTTTAATCATGGGATTCAAAACCAGTGAGTTTGTTGATGATGTAACTCTAGTTTTATTATCGATATTTACTCTTGGACAACCTCCTACTGTTAGATATGACTATGCTTCCTACATTTCTAATAAAATTCATGATCAATTCCTAAGAATTGACAATGAAGGAGTCTTCAAATACACCACTTTCATCTACCATCTTATGTTGTATTATTAGTCAGAGAACTTTCCTTTTCCTGTCAAAAAGCTTGACACCAAAGAAAATCCTAGGTCTGTCATATTTTGGAGTCCCATTTTCCATAACACTCTTGAATCCCCTTACACCTATAATGAGTTCATTGATCTACTTGTGCATCTTGCAACCACTTTATTGATAGGAGTTTCCCCTCCTAGGATCAGTGGTGATATAAAGAAGATCCTCCAACTCTCCAAGCAATACAGAATAGGTGATTGTTACCTATACAAGAACCACATAGAATTTAGGATCTATGGGTGTGAACTCTACCCCTTCAAGCTGCCAAAGTATGTTCCAATGAGACTGTTTGAATTGGAATACTTTAGACAGATGCCACATATAGACTTAGTCCATTTTCGTAATGCCAAAAAGAAACCTCAGCTTAGGATCAAGAATCAGTTAGGCCCTTATATTTGCAATGATAGAGAATCATGGAGAGAAGCAGAAATAATTTTAGAGGAACATCTTAAGTTACAAAAGAGTTTTGGGTGGAGGCCATATGACCCCAATAGTTTTATATGTGACAGAAAGATGAGAAACAAGTTATCCTCATATATTCACCATAGGATCCTAGAGATTGAGCAGTTTGCAAACTTGGATGAATGGATAGAGGGGACCTTAGTAGAAGATGTTAGTGAACCGGTGAATATAAAAAATGCTATGAGAGATCTTGAGAAAACCCTTGACCTGGATTCTTTTGGGCAGGTATCATTCGAGCTAACTCAAAGGCCAGGAATTGGTACATCCATTGCTGGAACCTCTCAACAACCTTCAAAGGAAGTCAGCATACCAGCCACAGGAACAACTAAAGGCAAGGAAGTAGAAACCACAGAATAGCCTACAATGTCAAATCAGCCTGTAATTTCCAAAGAACAAGGTCAAACGCCAACTCCTCCAGCTCAAACCAATGTAGAAGAAACCTCAGTTTTGAAAACTCCTCTAAATGAGGAAAGAAATAAAAAGAGGGACATGGAAACTACTACCCCTGCCAGTGGACCTACAGGACAACCTGGGGCAAAAAGGCAAATACTGAACCCTCTTTCAGAAGAGGAAATAGGTGAAGAGAATATAGATAGTCAAAGAGAAGAAAGAGCAATTAGCTAGCAAACTTTCCCATTGGGAGGAACATCCACTAGCTCACAAAGGCAAGAGCTAGGAATACAACATAGTGGAGAAGTATCATCCCTCAGACCACCAAGTAAAGAGGCCTTTGATATCAAGAGGACATTCATAGAAATAAAGGCCAAGAATGATCCATTGAGGCTTAAAATTTACAATCAATATTTAAAAATGCCCCCCAGAAATCAGCAAAGACTAATGTCAGCCTATGACATTAAGGAAGGCAAGATGATAATGGGCTACTTCAAGCCAAAGGTACAACAACCTTAGTCAGCAGTAGATTACGTCAGAACTAGCTTGGAGGTTTTGGCAAAGGATATTCATCCTATAGATCAAATTGAACTGCATAAGCAAAGTGGAGAAATGATCTATTCAAAATTGACTAGCAAAGCAATGATGACCCACAGGCTACAAAATTCTCTAGATAATACAACTTCCCAGTTGAACTTAGAAAAAGCCTCCTCTCATGCTAAAGATAACAAAATAAAGTCATTAGAATAAATAATCATTGGATTGGGACATGATCCCAAAGATGTAAAGGTTATAGAAGCATTAATCAAAAAGAAGGATGAAGATATTGCTGCTTTAAGGAAGCAGCTAAAGCTACCTCCTTCAAGGCATCCACAGACTGCTGAGGTTATAAAACAAAAATCTGAAGAAGAGATGATGGATCTACTCTTGAAACTTAATGAAAGATTGAATGAAACAAAGCAGGCATTAGAAAAATCACTAAAGGATAAGCAGGGAGAGTCGACCTCTTAGCCTCCTAAAGTAATACCTATAGTCTCAATAGCGGTTCCTTCTTCACTTAGGACAGTATTAGCACCAAACATCCCAACAGCCACAACAGAGGTGGTCACAAGTACAGTGAAAACACGAACAGGACAGGGTAGTAGTGCCAATTTGAGCACAAAAGAGCTAATAAAGTCAATGGAGGATATGAAACTCCATGTTTCAGAATTAAAACAAGTAAAAGAACATTTTGGTAAGATGGAAAGAAATTATGATCTCTCAAAGATAAACGTTTTGGAAAAAACAAGGGAGATTAAAGCATTAGAAAATAAAGTAAAAACATTAGAAAATGATCTCACTTTTGACAAGCCTTTGGCAGAGATCAAGAAAATTCTTTGGGCCAACATCACTCAATCTATAAATGATGTTTGGCCATACATCCAAGTAATCTTTGAACAGATTGATCTAGTGAAGGCAGCACAGGGAGAAATTCAGAAGACAAAAGCACAATTAGGACAAATGCCTAATGAAGCCAATAGGCTCATACATTTTTTGAATACCAGGAATAGTGAACAGCTGGAAGAAATTAGCATCACAGACATGACATAAACTATTTTGGAGGTCAAAAAGGTGCTAACCAAGAAAACTTTGATGCAAAATTTAGAGAGAAGATGTCAGGATATATAGGTAGAGTTTAATTCTTTCATGGAGAAGTTTACTATTTTGCAAAATAAAGTGCTACCAAGTCCTTTAGTGATCAATGACAAATTAATGAAGCATAGAGATTATGTAGATAAATTGAATAAGTATGCTGGCAATCAAGCCAGTTCATCAACAAGTTCTTCAGAAATAAAAGCACTCCCCACTGGCTGAGTTCTCTATGACAGCTTAGAGAACTTATTCTATGTTGAGGATGAGATAAAGCACTCGTTCCCAATCCAGCCTACCATTTTCAGATATACAGAAACTGATGAGACCCTGAGGAAACTTCAGAAGCATACATTGCCAGAGCCAAAATGGTGGGAAGACATGTTGGAGATTTTGTAAATTTATCCTGGGTAAAATGTAAATTTTGGGCTATTTACTATAGTAAGATGAATAAAGATAAACATAAATCAAATAGGTCGAAGTGTATCAGAACAGGTAAAGAGTATCAGTCAAAACAGGGCATCCAGCATAGAGTTACTAAAGAAGACAGCAGCAAGCCAAATCATAGGGTTTGCCTCCATCACACTCAGCAAGAATAGGAACATCACAACATCAGTTTGCCTTTCTCCTATCTTCAAGACTAGTTGTCTCTATTTTCTTGTAACTTATTCATTAGTCATAGTAGAATATATCTCTCTGTTATGAGATATTTTTTGTAATTTTTTTTGTATAAATACTCCCTAAATTGGAGTATTGAGGGTGGATTCTTATATATTGCTGTAATATTGATTATTTTGGAATAAAGTGTTGTTGGACCAACTTTGTATGGGCTGCTAGATAAAGGATTGATGCAAAGGACTTTCCACAGATTTCTTGAATCAAACATCAGATCAATAAGTCATATATACCTCATGTTTTAAAGTTTTCCTTGTTTCTTATATCATCTATGTTTCATATATGAATGATAAACGAAAAAGAATAATTCAGAATATGCTTGATTGCACTTTGTTTTCAATCATTATTATTCTCTATATTCTCCTCTAAATTAGGATAAACAGTGAAATCTTAATTGCTCCTGTTTTATAGTTCTTACATTTTGATTATTTATTAAAGAATACTTAACTTCTCTTTATTTGTAATCATTCAAGTTCCCTCTTTAAATAGGTTGAAGGATTCTTAATTGCCCTTCACCCATTTTTATCCCATTCCATCTATCCCAAGTTTTTATTTGTTCCCTGTTTGACCATCTTGCCCTATGAAAACCATCCTTTGTTAAGAAACCTAATCTAGTTAAGCCATCTTCTATGAATCCATTAGCCCAATGGCCTAAACTAGTCAGTGCTACCCTTCTGCTATTGAATCTCACCACCCAAACTCAAACAAAAATTTGACTAAACTTCATAACTAGCCTAATATCTTTCAAAACAAAGCTAAAACTTGAAGAGAGAGCCCTCTCTAGATACAAATCGGCTAGATTTTGTGTCTAAAAGTTGGTTTGGTTACCTTGGACCCATTTCCCCTTCTTACAACTTCTGGGAAAATCTGAGTGATAACATAGTGGTGACTCCATCGGGGACTTGAATAATTTGTTTGTTACTATTGTTTACTGTATAAGCTACAGATGAAGCCTGAAGTTAGCCAAGTAGCCTTTGAACTTCTCTTGCTTTGCAATTGCATAAGTAGATGAATGCTACTTCAGTCTATCTCCGGTCTTATAGATTGAACATCTGGTTGCAAATACTAGATCAGTTCCACTTATGAAATAAATCTTTAAGAAAGTTCAAATCCCATATCTAAAGCTTCTTAAAGAGACTGTTGAAGTTGTATTGTTAAAATCCATTTAGAGAAAAAACCAAAAATACACCTAGAAACCCGGCTTCAGAAAGGATTCATTATACTAGAGCTAATCCTGATCCAAATCCACCACCTTTGTTTGAAAATCCTAATTTCATTCCTAGGATTCTTAGGAGACAAAAGAGCCAAGAAAGTTCTGCTAGTTCTCGGCCTCTATACAGATCAAGATCCTGTCCTGTGAAGTGGATTTACCTTGAGGATGAACCCTTTGATGAGTTTTTTGAAACTTCTTTATTTGTGACCTTTTCGGACTCTAGGTTAACCAACATAGTTCATGACCCATTATTTATTGAAGATTTACAACTTGAGGTTGTCACTTCACATCTTGACAGACATTTGCAGAATTACATTCAATCCAAGCTTACCTTTGTAGAAACGCCAAATCTTTTTGTGATCACTTTATCCTCTCCAAATTCATCAACAACACCTTAGACTTCCTAGCCTTAAGCCACCCCTTCTACATCTCCATCCACCACTCCAAGACCAACCCCAGTTGTTGTTTCAACCCAATCTACTGCAATGGCAAACAAATATACCCCCTTGAACTTACCTGCCAACTTGGGTGCTATGCCCCAATATTATCAAAGTAAAATCACCCAATTTGATGGCACTGGCACCTACATAGCTCAACAACATACCAAAAAGATGACCTACAATTTTGAAATATATGAGGTTGATGCTGATGATGTTAGAATGAGGGTATTTATTCAAAATTTGACTAGTGATGTCAGGACCTGGTTTAGAGCCCTCCTTGCAAATAGTATCAATGACCTACACGCTCTTTACACAAAATTCTTGAACAGATGGGAAAAGAAGAAAGATCCTCTCCAAATTTTATCAAAATATGAAAACCTTAAGAGAGGTACACAAGAAACTGTCCAAGATTACTGCACTAGTTTCAATAATGTTTACAACACTATTCTCCAAAATCTCAGACCTCCTCTAGATTTGGCATTGATCAAATTCCTTGATGGATTTGATTCTGATATGGCATACCAACTTAGGGAAAGAGCTCCTTGAACCTTAGAAGATATGAAAAGTATAGCTGTGAGTGTTGAAGCTAATCTGATATCCAAACAAGCTAAAGCCAGAGCTGAAAGGAGGATATCTTTGAAAGAAGAACCTTCGGCCTTTGAATAGAAATTAGATGATATTATTAAAGGAATGGATAGGCTTGGAGATAGAGTAGAAAAAATGAGAGAAAATCCCCTTGGGATAGTCAACCAAGCAATACTGGGAGAAATCCAAATTTCAGGAAGAACCAAAACTAGAACACTGGAAAGACTGGAGCTGACCAAAATATTAGGCCCCCTTTCCAGGAAAATTATGCTGAAGCCTCAACTTTTGATGAACCAATAGAATACACTCAAATCAATTTAATGGGACTCAAAAATGAACAAGAAGTTTTCTTGACCCAAGAGGATCAAGAAGCTTACATTCTTAAACAATTCCAAACTCGGTCAGGTGAATCATTTGACTTTAGGGAGGGATATGATACGACCATTTATGAAGTCCACAAACAATATAATCTGAGGAGCAGAAAAATTGATGTCCCTGAAACCAACAGACAGAAAGATACAAAACAGCTCAACAAAGGTAAGACCAATACCACCCCTGTACATATTCTTTCTAGAACAGACCCTAACCCTGTTAACCCAATTATTGAATATGTATGCAATAAACAACCCAATAATAGACAACCTTTCTCTTCTATTCATTCCAAAGGAAATGTGGAAGAACCTTCAGAAGATAATTTGGAAACAACTTCAGCTCATAACCCCACTCCTGAAAAGGAGAAAAACCCAGAAAATATAGTAGAAAAAGAGAATCTAGCTGTCCGAAATACAAGAAATCAGACTGAAAGACCTTTTAATCTTCGGACTGAAGTAGGCAAATTAAAAATAGTTGCTCCATTGTCTGAATCAGCTAAACATGATGTCTACATATTCCAAATCAATAGATCACTCCAAATTTCTGTGAATGAAGACTCAGTAAATGTTTTTGACGACCAACCCGAATTGATCTTTGGCCCTAAAGTAAATGGGAAACAAGTAGATGGAAGAATTCCTCCTTTCTATGTAAGTTTAAACATACATGATTAGATACTTCATAATGCCATGTTTGATTCTAGTGCATCTCATAACTTAATGCTTAAATCTGTAATGAAGAAACTAGACCTAGACATTACCAAGCCATACAAAGACCTTTTCTCTTTTGATTCAAGTCAGGTCAGATGTCTAGAATTGATCAAAGACTTATGTGTATTGCTAGTTCAATATCCTGCCAAAACAATCTTAATGGACATTGTAGTAGTATATATTCCACCAAAGCATGGAATGTTGTTATCCAGGTCTTGGGGTGCAAAGCTTCAAGGATCTCTACAATTAGATATGTTTTATGCTACTATTTCAGTGTTTGGTCAACCTAAGAAACTCTACAAAGAAACTTTAATGAAATATGTGGTCAGTAGCCAAGAGAAACCTCAAAATTTCCCTATCTACTCAGTACACTTTGATATGGATTCTTTCATTCTTTACAACGTTGAGAGTGATCCCTCAACTGAAGTAAAAGTTTTAGCAGTTGAACTAGAAGAAACTACAAATGCAAAGTCTAACGTTCAAATCCAGGAAATTTCTGAGAACAATGATACATCAGATACCCAAGAGAAACTAGAAGAAACTAAAAAACTAGATCTTCCCATTAAACAGATTCCTGAGACTTGTGATACCAATTACGAACATGAAATCCTTTGGCACTTAGAATTTGATGGCTTAGTTAAAAAATTAGGAGCAGGAGCAGGAGTTTGGGTGCACAATCTTGAAAATGATCATGTTGAAGGCTGTGGGGTCGTTAATATGCCATGATTATTGTCACTTGTGAATGTTTATTCCACCCATTTCCACCATTCTTCATCATGTCATTTATTATAATTTATCATTTAAATCCATTTTATAAATGATTTATGCTCTCATGGATGAATATTATTTATTCTCCTTTATTTCTAATAAATTGATTATTATGCATTATTTTACCAATGATAGTTCTAATAAGTTGGTTATAACATTATTTACCATTCTTAGCCTCCAAGGTAACTTCCAGATTGAAGATTTGATTTTTAAATCTGCCAACTCAGAAATTCGCTGGTTTAAGGAGTGACAGTTTTACGGTTGATATTCTAAGCAAAGGAAGACGAATTTGGAAAATCCGGAACATGGGTTTTGTCCAGAACGGGCCCAATTATATTCTTAACAAACAGTTTGCCCAAATTCGGCTTGTACAGGGAGAAACGCAGGGTTCTTTGAGCACGATTTTCTCATATTTGTAGTTGCGGCCGTCCTCCAAATCTCAGCTGCAAACCCAAATTCGTCTTGCTTTTGTTGAAGAGATGAGAGGGAATATATTTTCTTGTTGATCATCTGGTTAGAATCAACCTAAATTTGTAAAAGAAATCATGATTGTAATTATCTATGCTCTGATCCTTCTCTATTTAAATGAAACCAAAGATCAGAGGAAGGGGGAGAGGACGATTGTATTTTGTAATGATAAGTTTCAGAACAGACCCTGATCATTGAGTTTCGTTGAGACCTGATTCTGTTACACTTTTGTTAATGAAATTAATCTAAAAGACTTGGTGTTCATTTCGTCTCTGCATCTGGAGTAACTTACGGCAATGTACCATTGGTAGCCAAGGGCCCAGCTCCGACGGACACTTGCCGTTGTATTGTTATACGGTAAATTGTGTGTGGTTTGTTCATTTCCATTATTTAAGTAATCTGATATATCTTTTATATGATAGACTATGCTTCATAATTGATATCTGAATCTGAATGAGTTCCTTATCTCATGTCTCTGTATTACGCACAGTGAATCTATTCGAAATTACATCTATTTCCATAGCAAGATATTGGTATGAATGTTATCATCATTAGATTCATGTGAAATAGTATTTGTAAGACTTGAAAGAAATATTACTTCGTTCAAAAACATAGTCATATCATCCTTTACTCTCAGATTGCTGTAGTAGTAGAGAATGTGTACATACGGTTGAGGATTGCTGTTTCATTAGTGTGTTGAATGTATATATGATTGACGTTCCTGTTTTATAAA